>PVIH01005759.1:0-119621 GCA_004025045.1 Sigmodon hispidus
GCTTTTATTTCAGCTTTTATTTCAGCTTTTAGTTCCTGGCATGTTTCTTTCATAGATTTGTTCATCTCTTCCAATTTTTTGTTTGTATTTTCTTCTATTTCTTTAAGGCTTTTTTTCATATCTTCTTTGAGAGCTTCGATGAACATCAAAAAGGAATTTTTGGTGTTGCTTCCTTCTGTTTCCTCTTCATTGCTCAGTTCAGGCCTTGTATTTGTAGGATCGCCACTCTCTTCTGGAGTTACTATGTTGTCCTTTGTAGTATTATGTAATTTTTTGCACTGACGTTTGCCCATGGCTTCAGTGGTTCACGATTAGATGGGTCCTGGTCAGTTGTGGCACTCGGGTTTGTATGTGTCCTGTCACCTTTCTGGTCAGGGTCTGATTCTGTCTTTCAGAGACCCCTGCAGTTGTTGATTCGCTCAGTTCGAGGTCATGGTGGGAGCCATGCAAATTCCCTCAGCAGGAGCTGTGGATGTGGTCAGGGACAGAGTTTACCTGCCCCTGCTCCAGAGAGCTCTGGGATTCTGCAGCCAGCACTGGGTCCTGGGAGTGGAACCAGAAGCAATGGGAGCTCAACTCTCCCTCCCAGGCAGGGATATAGGCGCTGAGGCCTCTTGCCCCCTCCTGACCTCTGGGCGGGGTCTGAATCTGCCCTTCAGAGACCCCTGTAGTTGGTTCGCTCAGTTCGAGGTTGTGGCGGGGTTTCCCTCAGCAGGAGCTGTGGATGTGGTCAGGGACAGAGTTTACCTGCCCCTGCTCCAGAAAGCGCTGAGATTCTGCAGCCGAAAGTATACAATTTTAAAAGACAACTTAGGATATTGCTCTGAAAAACAGAATTTGAAAACTGTTAATATGCAAACTCTGTTATGGACATTAGTACAAGTGGAATGAGTAAATTTAAGAGAAAATGTTAATTTACTTGATAGCAAATATACTTCAACATCTTATATATTCATGGTTAAGCTGCTAATACTTTCTCCATAACCTCCAGTGGACTTTCAGAGGGCTATTTTTCATCTGCTTTCTGGTCCATTGGGTCACTCAAACCTAAGACTTAATCAATGGAAGCATGTAGCTTATCGTTGAGAGAAGACACTGTATTTTGTTGCTTGTAAACACAGCCACCAATTAATTTATAACTGTAGCATTTCTCAATAAAGACAATCTAAATGTTACAGATAGTTAAAACCAAAAATAAAAAATGGCATAGAAAATGTCATCACAAATAATGTCCTTGTGTCAAATAATTCCCTTGTAATGTATTTCTTTTTAATTAATTTCTTACTGTAAAAAGAAAATAACATAATTAAAACTAAATGCTACTAAGGTTAGAGTTTAAGTTATAGGTCAAAATTAGAAATATGACATTAAAGTTCAATAAACCAGGAAATCACACTTCAAATGTGAAATTCACAGAAAATCTTCTATAACTCTAACTTGGGCTTAGTTTTTTTTTCTTCTTCTGTGAAGATTTAAGACAAAGAATACTTTTAATTCTTTTATGTCTTAACATAGTAATAACTACAAAAATCCAAAAAGAATGTATGCCCAGTGTTTTATAGTCAAGTTCTTTCTGTTTTTTGATTATGAATTAATATTATTTGATTTTTTTTCCACTGTTAATATTATGGTATAATTTTCTAGTATACATAGTTCATAATTATTATTACTACACTGAAGTTGTTTTCTTTATGACAACTAGTTTTTTTTAAGAAATCTGAATATCCTGACCTCTATGTATAGGCACTTAGTACATTTACATCCTAAATTATGAATGCAATTCAGAATAATAGTCCTAATCATCTAAACAACAATTCAGAGAAATGGAGAAGGCTAAAGCTATTAAAGGTCCATTTAAATTCATATGGTAATTCATGTCTATAATATAAGCACTTGAGAGGTTCAAACAAGAGATGTGTAGCAAGTTCAAAGCCTTGTGCCTGTATCTACATAGTAGATTGCAGACCAGTCTGAACTACAGAATGAGACTGTGTCTCAAAAACAAGAATCAAACAGTGACATAAGAAAAATCATGTATATCTATAAAGTAATATTTCTTATGAAGTTTTGAGTATATTTTAATTTCTGCACCCTGTCATGTAAGACAATAGCCATCTCAAATGTTTTAAAGCATTTTATTTATCAATCTATTAAAATACAAGTGCAGTTTCCAAGATAATTTTCTATAAATATTTGTTGCAAACTCTTAAACAAACCAGGCACTGCTGGTAAATGTTTCAGTATTTGCGCTGGAACAGTTCTACAATGTTTTATCAACAAGGAGTCTAAAAATTTCTCTATCTAACTAAAACTGATTATAATGGTTTGGGGTAAGATAAATTGATTAAAAGGCATTACAAAGGAATTAAATATTAATCACAGTTTAGTTTCTGTAAGACAAACACAAGGATCCAGATTCTCCTGTACTTTAGGGGATGATACAGTCAGGGCAAAACATGGCTTACTGTGAAATTCCACACCTGAAAACACATTTCTGCACCTGGCCAGCTTCACCTGGCCAGCTTCGTGCTTCTTATCAACAATGCCCTTCTCTAAATTCCTCTCCAGGTCAAATAACTGAGTTAACTTTTGCTTCTACACCTAACTCTTCAAGAACCTTTACTTATGCTAAGAGTTAATTAAACTCTTTACAATCCAAATTGCTTCTGTAATTGTTAAGTACCACCCATGAGCTGTGAAAAATAGAGCCATGTGCTCTCAAGAAAGTGGTATGCAACTGGAAGCCTCTTTTCCTGTGACTGAAAGTGTCTATGGGTTGACAGGTTCCTCAACCTTGGCAAACATTCTACAGCAGGATATTGCATGTAAACTGTTCGTGTTTGCTAAGTGTCTATTCGATCGTTAAAACTCTGAGGTAAGTAGTGATGAAATTCTGATACTTATTCTTAGACAACTGAAGTTGTGGGTGGTCTAGATGACTTTCATATGCAGAAACATGTAGTTAAGAAATCGGGGAGGCCTCAAGGCAACTTCTGTACTCAAGAACATACAGTGAAATAATAACAGGTCTGGGGTTAAAACTTAGCCCTTCTGAGAATTCATTCAATATTTTCCCTGCCTACAAATACTTCTTAAATTTCTGCCTATTCAGTCCTTGTATCTTCAAGCTTTGATGGATTTCACTTTTCCAGAAATAGACAACTCAACCTGGAATACAACATTAAGTTAAAAGAAAATGTAGGTAGAGCAGCAAAAATGTAATAACCATATCACATCTTAAACATGAAAGAAAGTATTTTCTCTGGAATACTGGGGCTTATATCTGCAAGAGAAAATAAGTAAGAATGCAGGGTTGCCTTAAGATTTAGTTCCTCCAGTAACAGTACCCGTGAGGCAAAGCAGTTTCATAGCATCTTTTGTTACTCTCTGCTGGCAACAGAAAGAAATGATTGGTACATAGCCATGAGTTACCAGTTATTGCCATTCTGGACCATAAAAAGACTTGTAGTCACAGAAGAATAACATTGACCTTAGCTATTTTTATTATTTTACTTATTAATGATGTAATTCCTATGTAATTGGTTATTAATGAACATCATCAATGTCTTATTGTGTATTACTTTGCATTTATACAGCTAAATGAACATCAAAGTCCACTGGGGGCATGGTCCTTCTCTGTTATTGTGCAAATTTTCTAAGTTAAAAAATCCAAACTCAAATTAAGTAGAAAAACATTCTCTTAGATTATTTTCCTTCCATTTTCTTGTTAAGTTTCAATTCTATACTTCTGACTAAATATCTAATTTTTTATTGATTTACTATTCTTTCTTTTCTATATTCTGCCTATAGTTTCATATTGTAAGCTTTCTATTTTATTTTTTTTTTAAGGCATGGACTTTGGCTCTAAATATGCATCCATGCCTTATAGTTTCTGATGATGTGTTCATCAGTCATAACTATATATCAAATCAAATTTTCAATAGACATAACATCTTTCTCCTGCCCAGTTTCTGGGTATGTATCATTCATACATGATAAATAATATAATATAAAGCCTCATATAGTTAAAACTAGAAAAGTCAGGATAATTTCTCAGAAAAGGAAAATGAGCAAAGAAAATACCAAAATACCAAAATGATGTTATATTACTAAAATTCAATTGAATGTTGTTCTACTTGTTACAATGAGACTATGTATGTCTGTTATTATGGACCTATATAGACATGTACTCTAACTAGAGCAGAAAGCACCATGGGAAGTTTATAAAGGTGGTAATATTCAAACTGAGATTTGAAAAATAAATGGATAATAAAAGTCAAGGAAAGAATCAGTATGCTCAATCAGAGGCTTCAGCATGTACAGGAGTATGGAAGAGGAAACAAGAATCATTTTATTAGACCTAATCTCAGGCATCAAAAGTAGTAAGAGGCAGAGATAAACTGGAAGACTAACTGGGAAACAACTTCAGTATTAGCTGCAATCACTAGGGAGTTTAATTTTATCCTAAAGGCATTTTAAGAAAAATTATGACATGAGAACACTAATAATATAACAAGATCTCATGATAAACACAGCTAAAATGCTAATGACTGTATAAGTAATAGCTAGTATATATCACAGGCACCATGGCAACTGCTTGATTGGCATCACCTCAGCTAGCTCTTTTGGAATTCCACAAGACAGACACTTTAGTGACCCTACTTTCCAGCATAATTATGCTGTTAGTACAGAATCACAGTCAAGAACAAATCTAAGAGAAGTAAGATTAGGAAGGAAAAAGCAAACAAACAAATAAGCCAGTTAATCACATTGTTGTATTAATTCCTGCCTAAGTGGACTTCGGCTTATTACACCACACTAAACTAGAAAATGGAAAAGAAAAAACAAGAAGAGGAAACAAGTCAGATACAAACAAAAATCTTGCTCAGGATAGATACAGACAAAGGAAGAAAGAGATAGCCAATAATACCCCCTTTCCAATCTAGGAAGATAATTTCAGATTTGAATCAACCATGGTGGATAAAGAACAACTATGCAGTGAACAACTGGGAAGTACTGAAGAGATGCATGAGAAACACGATTGCCTAAATAAGACAGAAGGTGACTCAGAAATAATCACATAAAATATCAACAGGTATTTCAGGTCAGTGACTATGTCTCATGTTTCTTAGGATCCCTGCATAGAAAAAGAGTGGAAATCTAAGAAAGATCATTCTCTTTCAGAAAGTAAAGAGTGGACCATGTGCATTTCCTTCTAGTTACACTTCAAGCCTCTGAGAGACATCCCATGCCCATATCTACTGCAGTAGTGTTGAAGTAGGTTTTCCCAGGCAGTTTGGGCCTGAGAGTTCAGACTCTGAACCGCACGGTGGCTTTTGTCCCCCAAAGAAATGAGTCAGACACTTATATACTTTATACTGTTTGGCCTATGTCTCAAGCACATTACTAGCTAGCTCTTTCATCTTAGATCAACCCATTTCTACTAATCTACCCGCCATGTGTCTTGGCCCGCAGCTCACCTGTGTTCCTTACATGTTCCTCCTTTGGGGGTCTGATGGCGACTGACTAACTCCACCCTCTTTCTACCTGTCTGACCTCTGATTCTCCACCCACTTCTATGGTGCTCCACATAGGCCAAAACAGTCCTTTATTTACAGCATACAGAGAACATTCCACCACACAGTAGGACTAGTAAATGCATACCCCTTACTTGACACAATTATGAAATTCTATTGTAATGGCAAAGGCTTAGCAATAATTCCCTATTCTATTAGAATCTTTAGGGAGTTTAAAGGCATAGGAGAATGGATCATCCAGTATGGTGGTTTGAAAAAAAAATAGTTCCCAAATGGAGTGGCACTTTTAGGAGATGTGGTCTTATGAAAGTAGGTATGGCCTTGTTGGAGGAAGTATATTACTGTGGGGGCAAGCTTTAAAGTCTCCTATGCTTAACATATAGCCATCATAGACACAGTTCACTTTCTGTTTCTATGAATCAAGATGTAGAAATCTCAACTACTTTTCCAGCAACATGCCTGCCTACATGCCACTATGTTTCCCATCCTGATGATTATGGACTAAACTACTAAAACTATAAGCCACCCAAATTAAATGTTTTTCTTTATAGGAATTGCCATTGTCATGGTGCCCTTTCACAGTTATTGAAACCCCAACTGAGACATCTAGGAAAAGGATACGAGTACACACACACACACACAAACACACACACACACCATCAGCACTGTCCAGGCTACTTAGGCATCGTTAGGGTTTGCAAATTGGAATTTTTGTCTCTTAATTTTCTAGCATATTTCTGACCTTACTTTCACTTAGTACTATTGATTTGTTATTTTATAAGTTACCATATGTTAATATAAAATAATCCCTAGCTCAACTGTTCTTTCAAGGTTAACACCACACACACACACACACAGAATGCCAAATCTTGAGACTTCTAGATTTTCTGATTTGTCTGCCATGGAAATCAGCCCAAATATAGAAGAGGCATATTCTAAAACATTCATATAATAATTTGGAGGAAAAAATAGTATTTAGCTAATCTATGTTCAAGAGAGTTTGAGGCTAAAAGATGGTGACCTAATGGTGACATTATAAAATTTCACAGGCATACAAGCATTAGCATTTTGAAGAGTTAAAGCATAAGGAGAAATGCAGAACACACTTTTTACCATCAGTTAACAAGATTTTATTTGACCATAGGATCAATATATAGGACTACTCTGATATAGCTGTTAAATCTTAGCTTTATTGCTACATATATAAAAATGTTGGTACACAAAATAGGGCATTCCACTCTAATACAAGTTCACTGCTTCTTTCTCTCTTTTATGAAGCACCTAATCAACATCAAGTTGTATTTATTAAAATAATCCATAATTGTTTATGATACCTAATTCAAATATGAAGTAATTTGGTCATGGGTCCTCACTGTCAATGGAGAGTTAACTCCTACCTCATTGCTCCAAATAGAAGTTAATTCTCCATTGACAACAAGAGCCCATGACCACTTGTCAGCTAGCCATATAGCCCTTGACAAGAAAGAGAAATAGCTTAATCTATAGCCTACAAAATATGTGAAAAAAGATAGGAGAGACAGTGGACCCAGGAGCTCATGACATACACTTTCCTGAATGCAAGAGATGTGTAGGCGATTTCTTAGTTTGATGCATAATAAGCTCACAAACAACCAATCTCAATAAAAATTACCTCAGTCTCTAGCCAATTTCTACCCTAAGTCTTATAATAAGTGATTGAGCAAAGCAGCGTATCATTACCTTTTCTTGGAGTCCCTCCCACTCCTTAAATATTTTTACTTTTCATATGTTTGCTCTGCTAACTTATTCTTGGTTCCTTATTCTTCTTGGTGTGTGAGATAGCAAACTTAAAAGCCACTTGCTGGGGTGCCTTTGGTAACTATAAATTGTCAAACCCAAGCTCTCCAAGTGAAGATCACCAAGATCTGAGACTGGCTCTTTTGCACTTAAAGAATGCACGTTATACATTATATAATACACACATTATACAAACAATACATGCATAACTTAACAGAAAGAAATATATAAAATACAAGCCTGTGTGGGGTTTTCGTGTTGTTGGCTTTTTTTTTTTTTTTTTTTTGGCAAAAACAGAAGACCAATAAGCACATGAAGCATGGAGAACTTGGTATCTAAATATTAATTTTCATTCAAAAGAACTGGGGATCTGTGGTGGGATCAGGCGCTATTTACCTTGACCTAGAAGTATAGATTTTAGGTCCTGAGGACCCATTTATGGGGCAAGGCCAGGCCAGTCTAAAAGCCAGGGGCACTCAGTATTTCCTTCCTGTTTGTTTCTGCAATTTTGAAAAGATCCCCACTGCCACCACGTGGAACAGTCCAACTTCCCAGGAATTGCTTTATAGTTTAATCTTCATATCCGTGAGTGTTTCATATAAACTCATTAATTATTAGTTCTGTTATATAATCAGTTGCTAGCAAATAATTCCTACTTTATCTGGCAACCAACAAGGGGCACAAACGCACAACCCTGAAATTAAAGAAATGGGCAAGTCAAAGGCTGAGTTAGAAAAATACGTAAGTGCAACTAGAGCATTTTTCTAATGCCAGGAAGTAATAAAAAACTAAACTATTAAATAGGGCAGGAAAAAAATCCCAGTAAATTCTCTTGAAAAGAGCTCAAGGTAGAAGAAATAAAATCATGTTTGATGAATAAGCAGATATTTATTTGCAGAGCAGTTTCAGAGTAACCACCTACTTAATTGCAAAGAGAAAAGAGTAATGTTTTGGTAAACCAACCTAACAGTCACAAATTCAAGTTCAATGGAAGTTACAATCACTAGTAGCAAAATGAATTGACATCATGAGTGTGCTGACTAGTCTTATATCAACTTAATATAGGGTAGAGATTCGTACTGAAAGGAGTGAATCTCAATTGAGAAATGCACATTTTCTTAATTAGTGGTTGATGAGGGAGGACCCAGCCCACTGTGGATGGTTCCATCCCTCCTAAGCTGGTAGTCCTAAGGTCTACAAAAAAGAGTGATAAGCAGTACAGTATGAGCAATCCAAGAAGCAACATTTAGCCATGATGGCTGCATTAGTTCCTGCCATCAGGTTCCTGCCCTGACTTTTCTCAAGGATAGACTACAATGTGGAATTGTAACCCAGGCAAACCTTTTTCTCACCAACTCGTTTTTGGTCATGGTGTTTCATCAAGCAATAGTAACCCTAAGACAATAAAATCCCATATAGGAGTCCCTAAAGATACAAGATCATTTGAATAATAATAAAATACACAAACCTGAATTCAATTGTAAAGAAACATCAATCTACAGACTTGTCACTTTTACTCTACCAAAAGCATTAAGATCATACAGTAAGAGTGAAGCATTCTACACATCAAAGAGATAGGACTGTGAATTAAAATCTAAGATCTGTGAACAAAACTCACGGAGAGAAGCTGTATCTTCAAAGACTGATTAGAATGCAGAAAATGTTGCTGGAGAGATATCTCAACAGTTAACAGGAGACCAGAGTTTGATTCTCAGCACCCACATGGTGGTACACAACTATATGCAATGCCAAGTGATCAGGTGCTCTCTTCGACTGTTGCAGGCATTAAGGATGCACATGTCTAGTACATATAGACATGCAGACAAAACACACATGAAATAAAATGAATAAACCTAAACAAAGAAAGAAATAGAAAATTGTAGTGAAATGGTATGTCAGAGTTCATTCCAATTTATCCTGGGTAAATTTTACACAGCCAAATAGCCATTCCTTGTCCATGTCTGTGTCAAAAAGAATATTCATGACTAGTAAATTAAAAACCTCTGAGGATCTATCAGATTAGCAGACAATTATTTTCTCTGATTCAAAGGTAAGCATGTCATCAGATAGCATAGAGACAGCTCCTCCATCTTGCTGTATTTCCCACCAGTTCATTTTTCACATACTTTGATATCTTTTAGGTCTGTTACTATCAAACTCCAAGAAACTGCCTCCACATACGAAACATTGAGTAATCTAGCTCCTGTGCAAGTTTTCTCTCACCTCCTTTAAGGGGAGAGCTATGGCTTTTGTGTGGACAGATTCTATCCTGATTGTACCCTGAACCGAATTATTTTTAAAGGTAATAGAAAATCATTAAAAGTTTGTGAAATTTAGATTGATATTGTAAATTAGATAATAATATTGTATTATGTTGCTGATTGTTAGAAACGTTCCTTGGTGATATAAAAGAAAGTCCTTAGGAATCACAGTCTCCTGTATCTGTAATACATTAGCATAAAAACAAAGGGGGAAAATGCTAAGCAAATGGAGAAAAATGTTAAGAATCCAGCACAATAAAATTAACTTTGCATTTTTTTTGTAAGAAAAGAAAAAAGGTTTAAAAGTGAATTCAGAAGTTAACAAATTCTGTTTTCTGAACAAATTCTGTTTTCTGAATCTGGTAGATCAGGGGATAATACATCTTCATTTCACCAGTCTAGTGAGTGATGCACAAAAGAAAAAGCAATAGAAAAGACTGATCTCTTTGGTGTACCCCAGGCTTGTACTCCTATTTGATGTAATTCATATTTTAACCCATTCTGAAAAGATCATATTCTTATGTAGCAATCACATGCTAGTCAGGTTTCAATAACACAACTTCAAAGGAAGAAAAGAAGTTAGATCTGAAATACCATGATTTGGAATATTAAAAAGTCAAAACATGCTACAGGTTTTGCATTTCAGGCCCTACCCACCACAGCTGAGCTGTCTCTTTGGGAAACAGGGTTCTAGTGAATTCTACTCCAGCATATCTTTGGGGTTATAATCCAGCTCTACAAGTTCTAGCTGGGTGTTTAAAGACATCCCATCTACTTAGTGTAGCTATATTCCTAAAAGGAGCAGTCCAAGACATCATTATCCAAGTTTTATAAATCAACCAACAACAGGGCCAGAGATACAATTCAGTGTCAAAGCATTTACCTAGCATGCACAAGGCCCTGAAATCAAATCCCCAACATGAAGAAATTCAAGTGATAAAATAAAGATACATTGTATGACTTTTCCAAGTTCACACAACCTATAAAAAAAACTCTGAACTAGAACTCTACCCCTGTAGCACCAGCAAAGACAAGATCAATTCTCCTTTTCCCTTTATTCTCTTCTCTGAATACTATGAAGCCCCAAGGCTGTAAACATTCCAAAAAAAGATTACTGAGTTGGGTGATAGATAAGAATTCCACAACAGGGTCCATGTACTATCCTCTCTCCCAATAGTGCCTTCTTAAACTCTCTCCCTATGCAGTAGCCTACACTGCAGATAAGAAGTCAAGCCTTAAACAGTTAGCCATCCTAGTAAAACCATGTATAAAACAATTCAAATGTCAAATAATAGAATTCACTTAAATACACAATAAACTTAGTACATTTTAGAGAAAGTTTTAGTGATCATAATAAAATGCATATAGGTATCTTAGTTTGCTTTTTATTGTGATAATGAGAACACCTTTGTTTCATCTGACAGCTGACAGTTCACCATGAGAAGTTAGGGCAGGAACTAAAGGCAGAAAATTATACAGAGCTCATGAAGAAATGCTGCTTAATAGAATGGTCTCCATGACTTGCTCAGCCTACTTTCTCTTATAACTCAGGACCATCTGCTCAGGGGTGGCACAGCCCATAGAAACCTGTGCTCTCTCCCAGCAATCATTAGCGGAGAAAATGCCTACAGACTTGCCTACAGCTCAATCTAATGGAAGCCATTCTTCAACTGAAGTCCCCTCTTCCCAGATTACTCAGTCTGTGTCAGGATGACAAAATACTAACTGGCACACTGTTTCATTTAAAAAAGAGAATACAAAATCCTTTAGAAAGCATGGCTCCAATATGTATAATTATATACTTAAGTACATTTGAGTTTATGTACACACACGTATATAGAGAGATAAAAATATAGACAGATAAATATTAGAAGCAAAAACAAATGTTAACATAGTAACAATTGGCCTCTGCAGACTGCTTTGGTTTATATTTGTGTGTATTGTTTTGATTTTTTCCAACTTTCTAATACTAGTCTTGACTTGTCTTGTAATTTTAAAAAATTCTTAATAGTGCTCTAGAAAATAAAGTTAATTTAAGAACATTTACACTGAGAATGAAACTTTCTTATAAATTTTTAAGACAGAAATGATGATATTGGAGAATATCTGTACTCACAGCCCTCAGGAAGCTGAGTTCAGCTTGGGCTACATGGAGAATGGGAGAACAGACTAGGGTATGTAGACAACACAGTCTCACAAAAACAACAAAAAAAAACCAACAAAAAACAAAATCAAAACCCGGAAATGCAATTCTTTAATCATTTTAAATATATCATGAAATTACAGAAACAGGTTTGATTGGGTTAATTCTATTTAAGTGAGATTTACTCTGATTGGATGGGATTGAAGTTTGCTTATCAGGTACTGTATTTGATGGTTGAATTATCTCAGAAGGAGAATTAATTTTTAGGAGTGATTGTGTTGACAGGCAGGTGAGTAGAGATGGAGAGAAGGACAGGAAGAGTGAGAAGGCCCCTGGTGATAGCTGCTGGAGATTGAAGCAAGTAAAAACCCTACTAGTCCATTAAGAAACTGCAAGTCAGCTGCAATGGGCATGCAAGATAATCTGTTAAATCCAAGGGACCTCTATTCTATAGACTAGGGAATACATGGTATAATGCAGAGTTGCTCAGCAGTCACAAAAAGTTACAAAACCAAAGAAAGCATCAGCCATGAAGAACTGAGTGACTAAGAACCCAATGTCTTGGGAGAAGTGACAGTCTTCATAGATCAGATGGCACAGGACTTGACAGTGGCAGATGAAAGAAGAAGGCTCCCAAGCATAAGCGAAAACAAGACTTGGCAGGGGAAGGCAGCTCGCCATATTTCTGAAATGTGAAGTGTAAGGTGGGTAGTGGCAGGAGATAAACTGGAGGAGCAGGCCAGGAGCAGATGGTGAGCACAGAGAGAGTAAGATTGGGTCCTGGAGGCAGGAGGAAAGAGAGAAGAAGAACTTTGAATAAAGACAAGCATTTGTAGATGATAATTTAGAAAAATAAAATAATTCTTGGGCACCAAAAGGAGCCTTTATTGGAGACAGGATAAGGCCAAAAATCTAAGTGAAATAAGAAGGGTCCAAAGTAGAATGAGTGGTGACCGGAGACAGAGTGCTGATGCTTGGTGACTAGAGGCAGAGTGCTGGAACTTGGTGAGTAGAAGCAGAGTGCTGGAGCTTTGTGTCTGGATATGGTGGAAGAGTTGATCTTCTGTTGGGGGGAGAACATTAAGAGAAAGATGACTGGTTCAGAGTTTTATGTTCTGTAAGAGGAGTCCCTGTGTAACATTCCTGGAGGAACAATCAGATGACAGCTGGCTACAACATGGAAGAATGGGAGTCTTTGGGATGTTCAGCTGCCCAAGATTTGTTAGGTATATCCATGGGGGACCAGACAGCTTGAAGAAGGAAGTGGACTTCTCATCCTGAGGTTGTACTTTAAGGGAAGCCTCCTGTTGACCCTAAGTACTATCCTCCCTCTGTTCCTTTGCAGTCAGGATGATTAAATAGAAAATGTGGGACCTGTCTTCTCTGTGATCAAGACTGTGTTTCACTTGTATTCTTATAGATGCAAAAGTGTTAAATGAGTTGGAAATGCCAAATATGAACATTTAAAAACATCCAATGAGGAAAATAAAGCCATCAATTGCTGTGGGACTATGCTTTTGTACACTGTAAATATTTGTCACTTGTATTGGTTTAATAAAATGCTGATTGGTCAAGTAGCTAGAAAGAAAGTCAAGGTGGGACATTCAGATGAGGAGAATGCTGGGAAGAAGACCAGAGCAGCAGATGCCAGCCAAAGACAGAGAAAGCAGAATGAGAATGTGTACCTAGCAAAAAGATACCAAGGGCCATGTGGCTAAACATAAACATGAATTAACTTAAAGTATGAGTTAGATATTAATATGCCTGAGCCATAGGCCAAATGGCTTGTAATTAATATAAGGCTTTATGTGATTACTTGGGACTAAATGGCTGTGAGACCACTGGTCCAGACCTCTGGGCTAGGATGGCTTAGAAAACTTCTGACAACAATCAATAATCAAGAAAACTACATCTATTAAGACTATGTTTGATGAAATCTTTTCATAGGTATTCCATAAAAGTCACTACTACATTCAAGGCTTTTGGAGTCCTAAACTGTATATAAAACATGGCAAGCTGATATAAAGCAATGTCCCAAATGAAAGTTATCAAACATGAGCAAATATGTATGTATCATAGTATGTAGTCTGAGCAATGGTAAGCTTGGCATGACATTCATGGAGGCAAAATAAAACATGGAAGAATAATGATGTTCTTTTCAAAGTATTAAAACAACTTTCTTTGTGAACTGTTTATAGAATGTTGAGTTTGGTTTTATGGGCACAGTAGAACAAAAAAAAAGGTAATGACTTAAAAGGAGAACTGAAATAATTCAATACAAATCATTTGTGGGGAGAGGACCTCACATGTATAGGGTGAAAACATTGAAACCACGACAGCCTTCAGATATTACTGCTGATATAGCATCTCTATTCCACACTGGTAATTGTTTTAATGGACTCTACAAATGATGTATGCCAGTAAAACCATCCCACATGGCACAACGTTAAATAGAATTAATTTTTGAATTATATCACAGTATTTGATTATACATTCTCTGCAGGATTCATTTGAGTTTGTTATTTCTATTGTTGTTTGAGTTTTTCAGTATAATGATGTGCTTCAGCATGCGTATTTTAGGAATTAAAATACATTTCTATTTCAGGTCAGGGAACCAAACAGCTTGAGCAGAGGAACCCTTGAACAACAAGAAAATTATTTTCATTTCTTTTATCCTTAGTGATAAAAAAAAATAAAAAGACACCAAGCACAGTAGCACACCCTTGTAATCTAAGAATTCAGGAGGCATATGTAGGAGAGTTGCCCAGAGTTCAAGGCCAGCCTGAGTTACATAGGGGGTTTCAGATGGGCTTAGGCTACATGCAGCCTGAAGTCTTGTCTCAAAACAAAATTTATTTTGTTTTGTCCTTCATTGCCTTCCAAAAGTTGAAGGTAAGTACCTATTGTTGAAGTCACCACTTTTATTTTGTACATAAAACCTGGATGGCCTAAGATGGATCTGACAAGAAACCCTCTTCCCTGAGGTCTACCTTTCATAACACTGGAAAGTACCATGCAAGCTTCTAAAACAATCAAGCAAACAGATCTTACCCATTTGCAACATCTATGAACCACAACTAGCAAGGCATGAGAATGCCCAGGGTAGAATAGTCGTAGTTACATCTTGGAGGTAACCAGCAGCCCTCTAATTGGATTTAAGGATCACTCAACAGGAAAGAAACCATGCCTGGTATTGGAAAATGAGCCTAGAGAAATACCTACTACTGCCACTGTATTAAAACATTTTCTAATCCCTATACTTGCAGATACTATACTATAGCGCTCACTTCTCACTTTCTTTGCAACAGTTAGAGATTGTTACAAAAACCACAGCTTCTCAAAAGGCAGAGAATATGATGATGGGGTGCCCAGCCACAGTGGATGGATCTACAATACAAGTTTTGCACCTAAGGCTCAAAGGACATTTCTGGAAATGGTTTAGAAAAATTGTAAGCAATAGCCCAGGAAATCTGCTGTATGGGTGTGTCTCCTAGAAATGACAAAGAAGCACTACCCATAATATCTCAACAATGTGGTTTCATAAACAATATCTAAAGTACAACCTCAATACCCTAGCTAACCTGAAAGCCAGAGTCTCACTATCCCCACTCACTTGCAAACAGCTAATGGTAACTAAGGGATTTAGAGATTGGAAGAAAAACTCTTCCTCAGGGATAAGTCTCCCAGTGGTTATTCAACACTAAGTCTTTATCCTTCAAATTATATACATGCAAGTAACACTAAATTAAATGAGCAGTATGTGTGTAAAAATAACAACAAAAACAAAAGGCCATGATTTGGAAAGGGGACACGGGGAGGGTAGTACATGAAAGGGACTGAACAAAGAAAAAAATATTGTGGTTATATTCTAATAAAATTTTTTATAAACATCAAAAGCACAATAACATTTGGTGATACTCATTTGGAATTAAATACACATTTTATCATTTGCACTGGCATTTATTTACTATAGCCAATACTTAAAACAAGGGTGCTAAAGAGATGGCTCAGTAGAAGGAATTGTTCTTGTAAAAGACTCAGGTTCAGTTCCGCATATGGGAGCCTATCCAAACCTCTTCTGGCCTCTAGAGCAAAAATCAAGAATGCATGTGGTACACATATACATATGCAGGCAGAACACTAATACACCTAAAAATAAGTAAATATTTTTAAAAAATGAAACCAGCCAAATGTTCAACAGTCGATGAGCCAATCAAAGAAAAATGTGGCACCTATAAATAATGGAATACTTATCATCCTTAAGATAATGAAATCCCATTATTTGTGATGATGTGCATATATTAGAGATCATTACCCCAAAGTGAAAAAAAGCTGGACTCCAAAGGACAAGGACAGTATGATATAGCTCATAGGCCATATATAAAAATGTCAAACTCATATAAGTTGAGTCTCGAATGACAGATACCAGAGACCAGACAAAGAAAGGAGAGAGGGATAGAGAATAGGTGATTGGTGGGGGGTAAGTTTTGGTAAGCTATAAGCAAATACACTTGCTTGCTACTACATAGTAGGGGGACCATGAGTAACAATAATAAAGTGTACTGCTCCAAGCACTAGAAAAAAGCATGTTTTCTCAATAAGAAAATGGTAAATATTTGGAGGTAGTGACCTGATTGAAATATTGTCTTTTAAAAATTACCACCATCATCATCTTCATCATCAGAGGGGTGTATGCGTGCGTGCGTGCGTGCGTGCGTGCGTGCGTGCGCGTGTGTGTGTGTGTGTGTGTGTGTGTGTATGTGTGTGCAGGTGCATGTCTGAAGACAACTTCCAGGAGTCCTTTCTCTCTCCTTCCACCATGGGTTCTGGAGATCAAACTTAGATCAGCAGGCTTGCATAGCAAGGACCTCTGCTAGGGAGTTCTTGCTCTGGCCCATACACGTTTGTGCATTTATAGATCAAAACATCACATTGTCATATTAGGTTGTGCTACTTTAAGCCTTCATATACCAGAAAAATTAAATAAACAATCTAAAAGACAAAATAAAGTAGATTTTTAGTTTTTTTCACTGTGTACTAAAAAATTCATTTCTCACCCACCATTGCTTATGAAACAATTTTAGCAATGGCAATGCCAAAACCAGTAACAGGTTTGTGCAGTAACCCTTATGGGCAAGGCATTGTTCCAAGTACTTTTCATGTGTTATTTTAAGCCTCACAAATACCCTGTAAGTGAATATTTTTGTAAGACAGGGTAGAGGGGTTTTAAGCATCAGAGGTGGTGGATGACTACAGCAAATGTGTTTTCAGGACACAGCAGGGCAGATGAGCATTGAATTAGAGACAGCAGTGACTGCATACACAAGACCTGAATGAGCTTAAGTTAGACAAAATCACAGCATTGATGGGGCAGGAGGCTTACAAAACTTATACCCTCTTAGAGGAGATATTGACAATTGGTGGTTGTAGGGAGAGTTAGTTTTCTTCAGGGATGCTGTCCCTTAGGGGCTGCACACACTCCAATGGATAGTCCCACAACCATGCATGTTCTGGAAGCACTAAGTGGACCCAGTAGGTTTATTTTAAAAGCTCATGAAATTCAGAAAGAATAGTGGTGGTGATGGGGTGGTGGGGATAGTGCAGGAATTGAAAGAGAGAGAATGCAGTAGATTTGATTAATGTGATTAATGTGTGTCTTAGTTATGGTTTTCATTGCTGTAAAGAGACACTATGATGTCAGCAACTCTTATAAAGGAAAGTATTTAGTTGAGGCTAGGTTATAGCTCTAAGGTTTAGTTCATTATCATATGGCAGGAAGTATGGTAGTATGCAGGCAGGCATGGTACTGGAGAGAAACTGAGAGTTCTGCTTATGGATCTATGGGCAGCACAAGAAAAGAGAAGCATTGGGCCTGACTTGAGCATCAAAGTCCATCCCCAGCTACATACTTCCACCAGCAAAGCCACACCTACTTCAACAAGGACACACCTTCTAATAGGGCCACTCCATGGTGACCAACCATTCACTTCTACAAGTCTATAGGGGTCATTTCTATTCAAATCACCACAGTGAGTTTATATTATATGCATATATGAAACTTTCAAAAGGTTAAACATGACACAACTATAAATCCTCATGAGAGTTGTACTTTGCAGAATGGGGACCTTGGTAGAAGACAGTACTGTTTTTCATTTTAAAGCCTGAAGCTTTTCTCATTGCAACCACTTGTTATATATTTCACTAAGGAATAGAAGGGTTCAAAGACTCCAAATACAAGCAAATGACAGTGGAAAGAAACGTTGATGACTCTTATTTAATCATTGTATATATCACACTGTGACTCATATAAATACACAATTATTACATGTCAATAAAAATTTTCAAAAATCACTTAGTGGTTTCAATATTAATAGAGACCAGAACATAATTAATATGTAAAATTTAATTCCAGAACCCATGTACTCAAGTGCTGTTTCAGAATATACTCTAAGACAGTTCTAGTAATTAGGACTAATCAAAGACATTCAATAAGGAAAAAACAACCCGGCAGGTGGGAAGAAAAGAACTTTTAGATCTAGATTCCACCTGGAAGAAGAGGGATTTATAGAGGAAACATTTTTGAGGAGAATGGGGAAAATCTGGTGGTGAGCAGTGACTGTGAATTATAGCAGAATGAAACATGTTTGTTACAGCTCTGGGTTCTATTTGCTTGTAATTCCATAACCTGAACTATTCACAGACATTGTGGTACAGAATACTGAATTTCCACAGATGCCCAAAGAGCTGAGTATCTCACCTTTGTCCTAACATTTACTGGTCACGTGACTTGACCATTCACTCGTCTCTAAACTTTATTGTCTCAATCCAAAAACATGGTCAATGATATGTAGGTGCGTTTATGAATACTAACTAGACAATAAACCTTTTAAATATTAATATTACTTTATTGTAATAAACACACATACAAAATCATACAGCTAGATTAAAGTAATCAAAGAAACATATGCCCAGTCCCAAACTCTATACATATCAGTGAACTTCAATACAGACAGAATGATAACAACATAGTTTTTTTCAGTTATTGCTGACTATTTTTCTTTCTTTTTTGCTTATTTTGGTAACAGCTGAGTGTTCAGTTTTGTGAAGCTTCTGGAATTCTTAAGGAGATAGGCAATTGATGACAGAGAGATAAAGTGCTACTAAACTGAACTGGAGGCATGATTAAAATTCTGAGCCCATACAACACTTATACTTAGGGGCCAGGTCCTGTGTTATATAAACTCTCAGCCAACTCAGAAGAAGAAAAGCTTATGCCTCAACCTGAAAGTAAAAATGACCCCAAACAGACAAGTTTAACTTGTACTGTAGATTAGAAGTTGTATTATTGAGGTTGGAAAGATGGTTCAGCAGTTAAGAGCACTGACTCTTCTTCTGGAGGACTTGAGTTTGATTCCCAGCATCCACATGGCTGCTAACAACTGTCTATAATTCCAAGATCTGACACCTCTACACAGTTATACACGCAAGCAAAACACCAATTCACATAAAATAAAAATAAGTATTTTTTTTTAAAAAAAAAAAAAAAAGAAGTTGTATTCTCTCATCTCAGCCTGTAAATCTTGGAAACATTTATACTAACTTGTTCTTGCTGGCTGGAGGTTAATCTATATACATATCAAGGACTCATTCCCTCCATGTCCCAGCAAATTCAGCTGTAACAGTGTCCCAAAGGGCAAGACACAAAGGTAAGTAGGAAAAACACAGATGCCCTGTGTGTGTCTCTTAGTTACCGTGACAGTGGGTAATAGTAGGAAAATAATAAGACCAGAAATTGTACCCAAAGGGAATGCAATCTCAACTCTCAACCTTAAGATTCCGAAGTAGAGAATCCCCTAGGGTCTAAAACAACGTGTGGAGTAAGGTTTGTTTTACAGTTCATCTGGAGATAACCTGTGTCCAGGGGACATGTCAGCTTCCCAGAGAAGTCACTTCCCTGGGTGACTTGCTGAAATGAACACATAGCATAACTGTAGACAAGAATAAGAAAGACTCTTCATCCCTCAGTGTGTCTCACCACTGTACAAAGGAATGACATTTGAGAGCTATGAGCAGGCTTATCTCATGGAAATCTGTGTGTCCATCACTATCGTTAGCTGACAAGTTTGTCAGCTACCCAGAATTGGGTCAGCTTCCCACCACCATCACATTTCTCTTTTAAGGTCCCAGGTTCATTGCTGCAATAAAGACCTGGAAGGGTCAACCTAGGTGGATATGATAGTTTATGCTGATTGTCAACTAGGTAGGATTTAGAATTGGCTTACAGAGAAGCTTCTGTGCATGCCTGTGAGAGATTATCTAGATTAGGTTCACATCTGGCCAGTCAGGTATTTTCTTGACTAAATTAATTTAAGTAGGAAGGCCTGTTCTAAATGTACGTGGCACCATTTCATGTGCTGTTTACAGGACAGTGTGCTACACAATAGGATTCATCCGTCTCTGCTTGCTGACTGTGAGTGCAGTGTGATGTGGCCAGCTTCCTGAAGCCTCTGTGGCCATGATTGACTGAGCCAGAGTAAACCCTCCCTTCATTACCTGCTTTTTTGCCTCTGTGATATGGAAAGGGAATGCCTTCATCCAGCAGGGAAGGCACTGCTGTTGTCCTTCCCACCACGACACTGTTACAATGTATGTAGGAAGCAAACATCTTGAAGATGTCCATTTTAAAACTTCAAATGGCCTCTCTTAAGCTTATCTGATATGACAAGATTAATTTTTCCCTGCCTAGAGTGGATGCTGAGCTGATCCACCTTGGGACTTCTTGCCCTTTTTGGGGAGGGGATGGGGGGATGGGGAGGAGGGAGGCTAAAGGTAGACAGGGAGGGGTTAGGAGGGGGAAGGGAAGGAGAGCAAGGGGATACATGGAAAAAGAGGACTTTATTTTCTAACAAATTGTTTTAAAAAAAGATTAACTTTCCACAACAAAGAAAAAAATAAAAGTGGCCGGTCTACACATCAGAAATTAATTTTAGCATTTGAAAATGCAGAGCTTCTCCTGTACACTGAGAATCTTCTCTTTGCACTGTAATCATAAAGCCTCAGATAGGGTTCTTCTGGGGATTTCTATTCCTCTCCCTGATGTGTTCCTGGATAATCACTTGGCTGCTCCTAAAGCAGTAGTCTGAGTTGCACAGAAGCCAAGAAAATCTCAGGTCCTGTGTTTGCTAATTGGACATAACAATCCATGCTCAAGGGCAGCAGACAAATGGGTTTTATGCTATCATACTTACTTCTCCTTCTGTTTGCTTGTTTGTTCATTGGCTAGACCTGCCCACTGTCTTCATTCCAAGATCTCTGAACCTTTATGCCACTTCTCTGGTCAATAGCATCCCAATTCTTTCAAAGTATTATTGCACAAATTCCATTTAGTGTTATAATAAAACCCAGAGCCAGAAACTGGGAAAAAGCTGGAAAATCAGAGAGATGGAAAAAACCACTGCCAATTCTCACACAGCCAACTCCTCAGGCTAAACAGAGTAGGTCCTATCTCCACTGGTCCTCAGAATGACTGGTCATTCAGACAGAAAGGCTGAACTTCTGTTTTCTTCTACCTTAAATTTCTTTCCCTGCCTAGCTCCTTTACTTTCTGGTTTAACTACCCTAGAGCTAGGATTAAGGGTGTGTGTTACCACAGTCTGGCTGTTAGGCCTTGAACTCACAAAGCTCGAGACAGATCTCTGTCTCCCAAGTGATGGGATTAAAGGTGTAGGTCACCACTGCCTGACCTCCAGGGCTTGGCTGTGTGTGATTCTGTCCTCTGGTAGTCCAAACTATTTTTATTAAATAAACAACATATCACCACAAGGTACAAAAATCATTCACTATAATTTATCTGAATGTGCTAAAACTTTCTCTGGGAAATGGGGGCTTGATACTGGACATGGCTTTATGTGTTTTGGAAACTTGTTTTAGAATTAATAAAAGCTAATATTAGAGTTGGTACACAAGGAACTACAAGTCAGAAACAATAAATAGTATTGTGACACATAATTATTCCACATAAAACATAAATGATAGCTTTCAAGTTGAATTATTGGGAGGAATGGTTCAGTCAGTGATACTACTATAGGATCGCTCATTAAAGTTTAATAATCTGTATTTCTTAAATGATAATATGGGAGCTTAAGTGATTGCCTTACTTGGGCTTTGTAGTGGATATTTGGACTGTTGGAAAATAGTTGGGGAAAAAGAAGCAATTACATTGAATATATAAATTATTTCTGAAGACATAAAGTTTTTTTCAAGATAGAAAGGATTACTAGAAAAATTAAGCATAAACCTGCAACTACTTGGATTTCTTAGAAGTTGGTATTAAGTCAAGGGTTTTCATATGAAAAATATTTACATTTTTCCTATGAGAGATCAGGAGTGTCAATAAGCAGGGGCAACTTCTGTAGCCTACAAGCTTATTTTGTTTTTATCACTTACTGCTAGATTTGAAATTTACAGCAGATATTACTTTTTTCCTTCTAATTTCAGAGAGTGGTGGGTTACAATGGCTTAGATCCGAAGCTATAGGGTGCCCGGTCTTTTAGCCCAGAGCCTATTGACTCATTCCATCCCAATTAACTGTGGCAGGGATTCAATCAAAAAGAAATAAAGTCTCTTCCACATAACAGTACAGTGCTTCAGAGAATGGAGCTAAGGAGAAAAATAAAATGGGGTAGAGGAAACGGGAAGAGCCTAAAGGTGTGTGTGTGTGAGAGAGAGAGACAGAAAGACAGAGAGACAGAGGAGGGTGGTGGGGTGGGGTAGTATGTTGAGTTATTCCTAGTTTAAGAAAAAAATGTCTAGGAGAGCTAATTAAAGAGATGATATACTATGTCCTTGTAATATTATAAGCTTATGACAATCAGGAAAGCCATGAAAAAATTATTGGAATGCATCATAAAAATAAATGATGGAAGAGGAGGCTGGGCCAAGTCTAGCCTAGACACCTGTCCTTACACAGTTTTACTGGAGGTCACCTGTCCTCAGTCCCGTATGTACACATTATCTGTGACACTTTGGCAGTGCTGAGTAGTTGTCATTCAGGAAATACATGCTCCACAACATTAAAAATACTTACTACCTGACTAACTGGTCAAACAATTTGCTGACTCAAGGTTTGTTTAGAGGGAGTAAAACCATGCAAGCTTTTAAGAGTCAAGCCTCCTTGCCCACAGAGAGCTGCAGGAAAGCAAAAGTCTCCTTGTGAATAGGAAGGAGAAGACAATGAGAGGGGATAAGGACAGGGGAGGGGACAGATCTGGCCTGACTCTTTTATGCCACTTTGAAGAACTTTGATCATTATTTACAAGGAGATAAAAAGATATATATATATATATATATATATATATATATATATATATATATATATATATATGTATGCCTGGAGTTGATTAAAATAGGTGTAACAAAATTTGCCTTACATTTTAAATGAATCCTTTTTTTTTTTCAGAATAGATGATAGAAGTTAGTTTGATGTAAACTACAAAAATACAGATGAAAAATGATTTGGCTCAGACTAAGCAATAAAGGGGATGGTGGTAAGAATTTGTTCAATTCTGGCTGTGAAGTGGAAGAGCTGGGAATACCTGCCAGTGCACTCTACAGAGGGTTTTATGTGTGTGTGCAAGCTGTGAACAGGAGTAGGGGAGCAGACCCTCAAAGCTGACTGGTCTGAGTCTAAATATAAAAGGGCACAGACACAAAGAAAGACTGTGGGAGGAGGAAGTACGTTCGCAGTTGGAAATGGCGGATTCAGTTGGAACATAACAATTCAAATGTCCTCTGAAGACCAAAGGGAGATGTGAAAGAGGCTTCATGAATCAAATCTGAAGCTCAGGGAAGAGGTCTGAACAGGCATGCAAATGTAGGAGCCATCGGCATTCAGGCAATTTGAAAGTCACAAAAAACAAAACCACCCAGAGCCTGTCAATACTTGATGCTTAATCCTGGTACAAGTCACTGGTTTTTGAGTGAGGTACTTTCTACCCTGACTCAGTTTTCATAATGCTTTTCTTAGGTAAATATTTGTGCCTTCAGTTTCCATATAAAGAAACAGAAATTTAACTCTTATGTAACTTGTCTGACTCTATTTAATTGGTCCTCTCCATCTTACATGACTTAAGGAATATGAACACAAACACAGAATTTATCTAGGTGAATGTCAGCTGGGGACATGTGAATGGTACACTGGCATTAATATTGTTATAGGTAGGTACCTCCTATTTCCATTTCCAGCCAGAAGTTATTTCTCAGGAAACTGTTGGACTTAGGCATTATGATAGTGTTCCCTCAGGCTTCCTCTTCTGTTTCCTGAACTTAACAAGCATTCTCAGCATGAAGAAGCAGAACAGTTAGGGCTGAGGAACAGAAAAAGCAGTCACTTCAGCAGTCACTGAGAATGTGCACAGGCACACGGTGCATTTTCGCCGAAGTATGTGTTACTTCAGAAGGTCAGCACTGTGCTGGGACCCTGGAAAAATACTGCCTTAAATTAGAGGAAGCCAACTTCACGAGTTAGAACTAAATGTGAATCATTTGAAACCACAGAATGTCAGAGGCCATTACACATCAATAGATGTCACCCACAGTGGCACTAAATACTTTACTATTTTCTATTTACCTTCACAAATACATTGGCCCTGAGCAAAAGCTTTTGGCTCTCATCCAGTCTCAAATTACTGCTTTCTTCATGGACTTCTCATTTAACCATTGTTAAATGAGTTAAATGCTGCACTTAATCATTGTAAAAACAACGTGGATCAAAGGAAAGTCAGGAATCCCTCTTTCTTCCCCCCTCCCCCTTTCGACACCTCCTACAGGCTGGGGATAAATGGATCATGATAGCTCAAAAGAGGCTCAGTAGCCCATGCTGAAAGTTGAATATGAACTATCCCATATGACAGTGTAAACACTTGTACCTATTGTAATAATTAAGCCACATCCTGAGGCTAAAACACTCATGGAAGTTACGAGGAAACAAAACAAAATCATGCTTGCAACTTGTTAAAAAGAACAAGTCTTGATGGAATGTTTGGACTACGCTGGACTGAACAAAAGGGAAATTAGTTGATATGGGATGAATATTTGGGAACCGAGTGATTCTGGAATCCTTCCTCTTCCCACCTACCTATTCCCTATCTTAGGATGTTATCCTTCAGGAAACTCATTCTGTGGGGGAAATATCTCATGATAATGAGTACATATATAGCTAGTGGGGGGGTTACCATGGAGACTGTGAAATAAATAAATAACAATGATCATCAAAAACTAAGAATGGTTTGTTTGTGGTTGGGTTTTGCTATCTCCATTAACGATTTTGCCTCCTTATCAATTTAGTACCATCTTGTAGGATACTTCTAGGCAGTTTTTATCATGTTATCAAGACTGTAAAACTCACATTAAAAGTACCTGGCACATAGTCTTCACAGAGCAGCCACTTGTGGAATAAAACACAAAGTATCAGCCTGTTGGCTATAAACATAAACACAAAGACTCAGACCCCAGCTCTTTTATTTAGAAATTGTACAGGTATTTGACAATTCATAACACTTTTGTTTGGAGGACTTTAATCATTTATGGGGTTTTTGTTCTTGTTTGTTTTGATGATTTTTTTTCTGTTCTCTGATTTCTTTGTAATTATTAAATTGTTAAATTTATTTTACATACCAACCAGTTTTTCTTCCCCCACCTCCTTTCTCTTCACTGCCCATCCACTCCTCCAAAAGGATAAGGCCTTCCATGGGAGTCAACAAAGCATGGTATATCAAGTTGAGGCAAGACCAAGCTTCTCCTTCTGCATCTGAAAAGCATAGTTTTGTACTTTCTGAAGGATTTATGGAACAAGAACAACTTGAACTAAACTACTAACAGATAAACAATCTCATGTCCCTTGTCTCTCTTTTGTAAAGACTATCCTTTTGTCTAGGTTTCCATTTGCACCTTAATTACCTAAGAATATTAGCTAATGGAGTCAATAATGCTACATAATCCCAGACCTAGAGCAGAAAAGTCAGAACCAGCAAGATGGCTCAGCAAGTTAAAGCACTGGTCACCTGAGTCTGAAGCCCAGGTCTACTGGTTATTCTCTATCCCCAAAACATATGCAGTAAATAATGTATTATATTGATGGACTTTCTCTTCTGAAGCCAGGCCCAAATAACAACATAGAGACTTCTTATTAATTATGAAAGTTCAGCCTATAGCTTAGGTTTGTCTCACTAGCTCTTATAACTTAAATCAATGGAGTCTGTAGTTTCTGTCCCTGCAAAAAACTTTCAAATACCAGACAGTTGCTCCCAAATAATTGACTTGGGGGCTCAATAGTATAGTGACTACTGGGCAAGTAGTTCAGGCTTATTATTAGCTAGCTCTTTTGTCTTAAATTAACGCATTGTTTTATCTGTGTTTAGCCATGTAGCTTGGTACATTTTCTTTAGTGCATCATTCTCATCTTGTTTCCTCTGCAACTGGCTGGTGTCTGCTTCTCTACTTTTCCTCTTCCCAGAATTCTCCTGGTCTGGTTGCCCCATCTATACTTCATGCCTGACTGCTGGCCAATCAGCATTTTATTAAACCAATACAAGTGATAAATCTTTACAGTGTACAAGAGCATTGTTCCACAAATTAACCCATTTACAATAATCTACGTTTTTGCCTGGTTTGCTTGCATCTCCTGTTTCCTCTCCATTTACTCTGGCATCTCTCCTGTGCCTAGGTTCATCCCCACTCCCTACCCCAAGCTTTGCCTAACCTCTTGACATGCTATTGGCCATCAGCACTTTATTAAACCAATCAGAAGGCACCTTGATAAAGACACAACTTCACAGTGTGTGAAAAGATTAACCCACAACAATATTAAAAACTTCAAAGGGCAGGGATAAGGAGAAATTCATAAACAGTGAGGAAGTTGTTCAACAAAAGCTTGGCTTTCTGACAGAGAGTATTTGAAAAACTACTGTGAATGTAACAGGAAGATTTATAAATATATGGTGTAAAGAGAATTCTTGGGACTTTTCTCTCTATGCCAAGTGTTTAATATTACTTTAAAAGTAACTTTAAGACTAGAGAAAATATCTAGACTCTTCTCCAAGATGCTGAAAAATAGGTCTTTTGTTTGTTTGTGTTTGTATGCTTGTGTTATAGTATTGGGAGGCCTTACCTCTTCAGAGGAGGATATGAGGGGCAGAGGAAAAGCTGGGGGAAATAGGAGAAGGGGTGAGAGGGGAATTGTGATTGATATATAAAATGAATAAAAATTTTCTTAAAAAAATCAGGTCCAGTTTCATCAAGGGTATAGTCAGAACTTTTGGCTGACTATAAACATGCCTGTTTGTTTTTTTACCAGGAGTACAGTTAATATTCATTTTAATAATGTTTGATGTTACTGACATGCTAGGTTACTTAAGACATTGAACTAAAACTTGCATGACCCCCAAACTTCCTTTGTGTCATTTGTCACAGAACCAGGGACAGTGTGAAGCCACTGAAGGCAGAAGGGAAAGTAAGGAAATTTGAAAATATAATAATACAATAGAATTAAAATGAGTATCAGTGGAGTACTACTCAGCAGTAAGAAAAAATGATTTCCTAAAATTTTCAGGCAAATCAATGGATTTAGAGAATATCCTCCTGAACAAGGTATCACAAACCCAGAAAGAGAAGCAGGGGATGTACTCACTCATTAGTGGACTTAAAAAACAATAAAATAAGTATTAGACCAGAAATTTCCCCCAGAGAGGAAGATGATGAAATCAGAAGTAGAGAAACAAATATTCCAATTGCAAGCCTATAGGTCCATTGTTGTTGGGTGAAGCATAGAGTGTTTACTAGAAACACTTTGAAGGATCCATTCAGATGCTAGAACTAGATGCTAGATCCTATGTTGTGGAATTCCAGCCTATGGATAGGAATGAAGACACTTTTCCATCCTTTGTATTAAGCCTCTGAGTGGTCCTTAGATCCTACACATATTTACATTCTTAATCCTCTCCCTCTGCTCTGATGGAGAGAGGAATGTTCCTACTTGCCATGTGTTAAGGCTTTTGTTTGTTTTTATTTCCTTGAGTTGTCTTAAGGGTTGACCAGAAAAGAAATGTGACCTGGCCCCTAAAAGTCCAACAGTTAGGTGACTAAGTGCTGTGCCACCAGTCTGTATAGAGTCCCAGAGGAAATGAGAGGCAGCACACCCCAATCTCAGTCGATGCTGCCTGCTGGACGGCCTTGTCAGGAACTCCCAGGGGGAAAGCAGTCACTTTTCTCTTGTGAGTTGTCACTGAGGGCTTGCTTCCTAGATAAAAATCATATTTTGTGTGGTAATTAAATTGGGGTGGGGGTAATTAAATTTGAGGGAGACAGAGACCTCGGTAATTACCTCAAATTCACATTTAATATACTTGATTGGGCCTAAAGGATTTTTTTTTTAAAGTACAGAAGTTGGTGTTCAATGATTCAATTAGTAATAGTTTTTGTTTGCACTTACAAGTTTTCAGGATGGTCGGAAAGTGTCAGGTTATGCAGTACAAAGGCATCACAGCTTCTTGTTCTTTCTTGCTCAAGGCTGAGCAGCTGAGGCATGTTTGAGGTGAGTGAGGCTCCTGAGTAATGCTGAGAGGCACGGTAGAGGCCAGCTTGTGACAGTCAACTGAGAGGCACATGAACACTGCAAGAGGCAAATGAGGGCTGCATGAGCAGCCATGTGAACACAGAAGGCTGTGTGTGAACTGCACAAGAGTATGCTGAGAGACATGGGACAGCCATGAGAGGTTGTGAGAGACCCCTGACAGGTAGGGTGCTTGAATGATAAATGTCAGGGTCAGGTTTGAGACCTGTGAGCATGTGAGGGAGCCACATGTAAGGGACACATGAGAGGCATGAGAGCATCAGTGGCCACATGAGAGGACTCTTAAGGGACTATACAAGGCCATAAAGTGACAGAGGATTCATGAAGAGCCCATGTGAGCAGCACAGGGCTTCAGGATGCCTAATACCAGTGGGAGAGGCCACAACGCCTGGATGGGATATGCAGTGTTGTTAGAAGTATAGGACCCTGTATGAGCCAGAGGTCCAACCTGCCCAAGGCTGCCTTTTTCCCCCAAAATGACTCAGATGCTTATATTAATTCCATCCTGTTTGTCCTATGTCTCAGTCACAATACTGCTAACTCTCTCATCTTAATTCAACCATTTCCATTAATCTACCTGACCACATGGGTCCTTTACATGTTTCTTCTTTGGCATCTGGGTTGAGTCTGCCTGACTCCACCCTCCTTCTCCTGCCTATACTCTGATTCCTCCACTCACTTTTATGGCACCCGACACAGGCCAAAACAGTTCCCTTATTTACAGCATACAGACAAACATCCTCACCACAGTGCAGTCTAAACTTGGGATAGTTTCCTTTTCCTGTGGGTTTTGTTTCAAGCAACAGCACCATTGTCAAGCAGCATCTCTTTGTTTTGGATGTGTAAAGTAAGAGGTTTGGTGTGGCATAAACTTCAAGTGAATAGGAAAAGAAAAATATGAAATCAAACTTCTGCTTAGAGCTTACTTTGTTGCCACATAATATTTACAACAAGCTAATTGTATAAAATACTTTGTTGCTAGCTTTTTATCACACAGATCTAATTTTCACAAGCAATTTAAAAGGAAAGGTGATAAAGATTTAGAAAATGCTCAAAATATATTATTTAAATCCGCAAATAAGATATCCAAATTAAAAATAGTAAGTGACCCATTTCCTTATTTAAAAAAATGATTAATTTTGTAGAAATAGCTTTTGAAATACTAGAAGAACTGACTGCTTTAGGGAGTCTTGTGGAGAATTTGACAAGATTGTTCTTTCACACTCTATGTAAATGCCACATAGCTTACATACACTTGGTTCTGCTAGTTTGAATTTTTACTTCTGGAATTTTCTCTTCACTTGTCCTTATTCGTTTTTATGAAAATTTTTGCTTATAGTTTAATGACATCTTACAAAAACCCCACAACTAAAACCCATAAAAGTGGAGAAGCTAATATGTAGGTTTATTTAGTGTAACTTAAAGTCTGATCTGTTTTTCTGGAAAAGTTAGAGCTGGACAAAGATCACAATGCAAGTAGATCCTGCTTGTTGCTCTCAGGCTAGGCTTGTTTATTTAGCTGGTTGTGTTTGTGAAGTCCATTAAGGTACAAATGATGACCTGACCATGAGTCATAACTGTGGAAATGAAGCTACAGTATCAACCTTTGCAGTTCCCAGGGCTGAATTTGAGATGTGTGTCTCATTTCTTCTCTTTCTCCCTCCCCCTGACATCAGCAAACCCCCTTGGTGCCACTATTAAATGCAATTCAGATATGAATGACACTTTTGGATTGATACTGTTTTTAACCCTTCTGGTTCAAATTACCAAGACAAATTATCAAGGATTATTGCAGTAACCTTTGAACTAAAAGAACTGACAGGAGGCTGTAAAAATGTCCAGTAGATGATTGCTGCATCATTCTGCATTCTTTTACTTAGGGAGGGAGATGGAGTCTAAATTTCTGTGAACATACTTGATTGTAAAAGGAGAAATTCATTTAGCTAATTTTCACACAAGAAAGAAATGTATAATAGATGATTGCACAAGGAAGGCAGCTGGGAAGCAATTAGCATGTTGAGGATGGAGATCTATTTTCTGCCTGCCTGGAGTCAATGGTGTTATAGTTGCTGCTCCTCAGACTCATGTGGCATGGTCATTCAAATCTTGAGTATATGTGAAGCAAAATAAACCACCCAACCTTACCTCTATATGACTCTATAATGCAGCCCACCTGGGAGCTTCATAATGCAATTACAAACTGCCAGAACTTTTACTCCTGGGCCTGACTGATTTCAAATTCCCACTTCTGATTCTATGAACAGGGAATGGTATTCCTTTCCTAAAAAACAGTCACCAAGGCTCATTGTTTTAACAGGATCTAGGAAACACTTTCCAAAAAAAGAGCTTGAAGTAATTAACATTTGTGCTGCAACTGGCAAATAATTTAAATTCAATATTCTGTTATATCACACAGTGAATCAGTTACTGTCATTCTTATAACCTTTTGGAACTTCATAAACCTAAGTCAATAAAAAATGAATATTAGTAAGTGATGTAGATTTCACTCACTTTCCAGAAAAATCTGCCAATAAACAAAAATAAACATAATACTAACCCAAAGGTTATCTTAATCATCATCAAGCTGCCTCTGTATATAGCCTGCATCCAGCTGCCCTTGTACATAGTCTCTATTAATTTGGTGACTATTAAATCTGATAAGGAAGATTGGCATGTTCACAAACTTATATCTTTCTGGATTCTAGCATTCCATGTTTCATAATATAATGGACTGTTTTTCTTGTGTGTGTTTAATTTCTGTTTGCTTTGTATCAAGTTTGGCAGTATTGCATATTGTCACCCTAACTCAGCTAAATGCAACCTCCTTATTGATAAGCTGGCAGTGGTCTGCTATACATATAGCACCCAGTCCTAGTTAATTCTTCAGTGAGTATGTAAGAAAAAATTTCATTTGAGAAAGAGATCATCATTTGCCTAAATGCATACAGCTATTGAACTGGTTGAAATCAAAATGCTGATTCATTCATCAGGACAAAACACAAACTTTGCTGAGAAATTACAACAGGGAAAACTAGATGCTTTTTGCTAAAAATTAAAACAAACTATAAATTACATTTTACTCTAGGCTAAATTTTCATACTGTAATACATTTTATATTTATTCCTTAAAATTTTCAATCCTAATTTTAAAAAGTAATCTGTTGAAACTGATTTATAAGAAGCTGGTGTAGTGTCTGAAGGTTCATGCTGACAAATAGAACAATTCAAGGTAAGTTCCATCCCCAGACCCACAAAATGAAAGAGTGAACCAACCCCAGAAGTTTGTTCTCTGACTACTCTGTCCATGTTGTGTGTATGTGGGCACCCATCCCACCCCAAATACCCACACAGGGAAAATAAACACAATGGAAAAAAGAAATAAAAGAAGTTTGAAGATACATCATTTTATCTCTGCTATTATAATACTAACTGCTTAAGGGCCTTCATACTTTTTTACTAAATGAATTTCTGGATATGTTCTGTAATATCATAAAAGTGATCTACATTCCCATTCAACTCTAGGACTCTTCTGGATGATGCTGTAGAAATGGCAGGATGGATTCAGAATCTGATGAGATTGCTAAGGCATAGAAATCAAAGCAATAACACTATAGTAAAAATAGGGAGGGGCCTGGCTTAACCTGGTGGCTTCCTAAAGTTTCTTTTTAATCTTAAAGATCCTGATGGACCAAGAAATTAACATTTTGAAAAGTAACAGAGGCCTAAGCAATATAGCACTAACAATTTTATTCCAGACCCTCCACTCCACCTCATTTCAGAGATTGATCTCATTTCTACACAAGAAGCATCTCACATGATGAATTGTTTCTGAGGAAAAATAAACTTGCCCAAGTTTGCACAGGTGAAACTCCTTTCCAGCATATGGAAGCTAGAAATCTGCTACATCACAAGGCCTCTGGACAGAAAATTGTGGTCTCCTTAAATTTTGTAATTTAGTGATGATTTCTCTCAACAAATTTATTCTAAACCTAGGTTGAAAAGCATATCATAAAATTTAGGGGTGTGATTTATGTGTTCTGTAAATAGCTCTGTGGAGTCATTGGGATTTTTAAGAACGCTGTTGAGGTAGCTCAGTTTTTAAAAGCATCCATCGCCACCCTTGGGAAGGGTTTTTTTCCACTTAATTCCCTGGATCACCGCCTGCTCATTCAGCTTAAGATGGTTTCCCCATTTCCAGGTTTTCCCTGATTAATTCAATATCCCTCTTCCATTGAACTCATACGATTTTACATTTGTTTACGTGAGATAGTCACCTTGACACAGCAACAAATCTGTTGAAGATAAGTATTGCGTTTTTAAACCCTTTGTGCCCAGTATAATATGTCAAAACTGGACAAATGTGTTTCAGTGAAAACAAAATAGTAGCGCCCCCACTTCCCCCCCCCCAAAAAAAAAATAGAGCCACTTAGAAATAGTTTAGGAAAAGACTTCAAATTTGTTTTATTCCCTCACCTCCCTTTGGTGAATTAACTTCCTATTTCAACAAGTATAAAATCACAAAGCAAAGTTTTACAAGTTTCAAGTGAAAGGCATGTTCTTGACCCATAGAATAGAGAACTACATTTCCCAAAATGCCTTGAGCCCCAACCCTAATTGGTTTAGTGACTATTCTTGAAGGCAGGTTCTATCTGCTCATAGGCCAATACGGTGAGGAGACTGTGCTTAACAGGAGAACGTAGCCAATCACAAAGCAAAGGGAGGTGCTTCTGATTTTGGTGCGGAACTAACAAGCCCTGGTAGCATTTCTTATATATATATATTTATATATTCTTATATGTATTTTTTTTCTGGTCGGGGCGGTGTCTCAGTAGACCTAAGATTGAGACCCTTGACTCTATACAGCAGGTCTTTCTGGGTTCCTCTCCCTCTGATTATCCACCTCCACCACCATTGCTTGTAGAAAGCGCTAGCCAGAAGGATTTCTCTCTGCTCCTCCAGCACCAATTTCTCTCCACAGCTACAAACTTGGACCACTCCTCTGTCTCTTAGCACTCGAGGAGACACGCAGGAACATTGTCGAGCAGATATGAGGAGAAATCTCTCCTCCCTCTCCGTCCGATGATCAGAGAGGCTCCAGGGGGCTGTCGATTGGCTAATTAAACTGGCAGGTAGACAGGACTTTGTAACAAGGAGTGGCAGGCAGGGAGTGCTGGCTGCCACCCACTCTGTCTGTCGAACGGATTCGGGGTGGTGGGTGAGGACCAAAGTTGGGGCGTTGAAGTTCTCCCCGTTAGGGAGACCGATCCTGGTTTAGCCACCACCCGCCACACTCATGTTACCTCCAGCAACACCTTCATGAAGGAGGCTGGGCTTCTTCTTGCTTTGGGTGTCTCCTAGCTGTCATCTTGCCATTGACATAATCATCCCCTGGAAGCTCCATTGCGAGCCCAGATCAAAATCAACCTGAAAGCACACAGCGGGAGCTTGAGTGACAGGGCTGGAGGTGCGGGCCGCGGAGCCCGCGGGTCTGCCAGCTGCTGCCCCGGCCCTCGGCGGAGGATGATTTAAGCCGCCGGCCGGGGGCGGGGGTGGCGGCGCGCATGCGCACCGGGCAGCCCGCTCCGCGGAGGCCCAGCTGCCGCCACCGCCGCGGCCGGCGCTGGAACCGCGGTTCGCCGCCTGCTTCGCCGGGCGTTGGGGGCCGGGGACCGAGGCTCCCGGGAAGTGGCAGCGAACGACTGGGCAGCCGGGGAGAGAGAGAGGCAGGCGTCTCGTGGATCGGCTCCGGGTGCCCGGGCCATGTGAGCCGGGCGACTGCGCTGTGCGGAGGCCGAGCCCGGGACGCGCCGAGGGACTGCGGGGCTGTGGGGCCATGGATGCGGCGGCAGCGGCGCGGGACGGCGGGTGCCCGGCCGCGACCAGGTGAGGAGGCGGTGTCCGGTGCCACTGCAGCCGAGGCGGCCTCGGAGGAAGAGGACTCGCCGGCGCGCGCCTGTCGTCGCAGCCCTTCCTGTTGGGATTATCTCCTGCTCTCCGCTCCTTCGCACTCCGCGATCGAAGCCGCTGCTAGGCTTCAGCTGCTCGCACTCCTCCCCACCCGGTGCCTCCGATCCCCGGGCCTCGAGGACACAGGACCCCCTGGGTAGAGAGACCATGAGGAAATTCAACATCAGGAAGGTGCTGGACGGCCTGACCGCAGGCTCGTCCTCGGCCTCGCAACAGCAGCAACAGCAGCAGCACCCGCCTGGGAGCCGGGAACCTGAGATCCAGGAGACGCTCCAGTCAGAGCACTTCCAACTGTGCAAGGTGAAGGGAGCGCGCGTCATTGCCGAGCTGTCTTGGGAAGATTGGGGTCGTTTGAGGGGGGCGCTGGGCAGTACCTGGGAGCGCCAAGGCAGAGCGCGCCAATAGAGCTCAGAGCCCTAGGAAGGCGTCCCCCACCCTTGACAGACGTGCCTTGCTGGGAGATTTTGGATAGAGATCCCCTTCTTTTAGTCGATGTCTTTCCCCTTTTCATAAAAAGCAATCATTTCAAGGCAACCCAAACATACTCTCTTGGGCTTTAATTCCCATCCAGACATTGGTTACAATAGTCTGGAAATACTTTTATATTCGCGCATGTTTTATTATCTTCCACTGACGTCGAAATTTTCCAGCAGTGTGTGATGGACGTCGTTTGTGGGCAAGGCAAACCTGTTCAACCAGATCTTTTTTGCGCATCACTTTTTAGAATGCAGGCGAGCGGCTCACCACCTGAAGTCACAGGATTCTTTAGTTTGTTTGATTAAAAAGTTAGTGCAGAGGTTTTTGTCTGCGAATGGCATGATGATTTCCACAAGGTCCTGTAATTCAGAAAGAATGATGCAGCGGATTAATTCCAAGCTGCTCAATGAGAAAAGCACAGGAGCCTCCTTATCCAAACCTGCCTGCCTCATAGATAGTCATTCGGTCCTTCCTATGTCGGGGGAGGGGGACTTGAAAAGACCTACGTACAATTTTTGTTCTTACGTCCTATAATTATTTCACACTTAATAGAAAATTGCAAGTTTTTTTTTTTTTTTTGCACCCATTCCCATCGTTAAATTTGCAAATGTTGATACTGAGGTTGATGCTTCTTTGACTAAATCCTTAGAAACCCCTCCCGTTAGCATTCAAATAAAGCTACAATTTGAGTGATTTCTCTTGAGATGCAACATGAGTCACCTTTTGCAAGGATTTTTACAGAATTTTGAACCATTACAAACTTGAGTAATGTGTCACGGCAAACAGAATAGTATCTGCTATTCATAGGGCATTGCCCTCTCTGAAGTTGCTAGCATCGTAGCAGAGCAGGAGTGTAAGTAAGTAGCTTTGTACTTCTTCAGCTGTGATCCTAAGGCTAGTCTTCCCCAACCTGAGTTCCCCCTTAAAGTGGTAAGTTCCTCTGTGTGCTTTGTGTCAAGTGTAGTTGTTTCCGAGCCTAACCCCCAATGTGGGCTGTTCTGTTTTCGGATTTTGCCTGCTGCCTTGGTTCCTGTGATGTCACTGCCCATCCCCAGACTGTTCGCCATGGATTCCCCTATCAGCCCTCAGCCCTGGCCTTTGATCCTGTACAGAAGATCCTGGCAGTAGGAACTCAGACTGGTGCTTTAAGGCTGTATCCTTTCTTTAATTAAAAGAAAATGAAATTTTTTTTTTTTTTGCTTGTGTTATTCCCCCTTATTCCTTCTGTATTGCTTAGTAATCCTGTTTTCTCTTGGGGTCTGTATTACAAGCAATCATGTGGTGCTGGCTTACGTTTATAGTTTAGGTGCTATGCTGCTGTAGGGATGGCTCTGGGCTCTCAGGAGTTCCTACACATGAATCAAAACATCAGTCTAAAGTTTATTGTAGTAACTACATTGTTTGTGATGGCTCCAAGATTCTTAGGGGGATGCATGTGCATCTATGAAGGGATTAGTGCCCAAAGGCAAAAGCTAGAGTTCAAAGACCAAAGCAACATGAGTAGAGTGCACTGTCTGCTGTTTGTCAAAGCATTGCTTATAGTGGGTGTTGAACTTATCTATCCATCACTCCCATCAATTAGAAGCCGGATTTGAATTTGATTTGTTCACATGTCCAGCCAGATAAAAACATTAACCGATGGCAAATTATCAAATTGGTTTTCTATAATAAGGGCTAATATTTCTAGAGATTTCAGGGCATTGTTTATAAAATGAATAGATATAAATGTACTGTGGTGACAGACTTTGTTATGTGTAGTAAAAGCTACTAAGTACGTTAGCATGTAGAGAAATAATGGGTTAATTTCCCTCCCTCCACACACACAGAGTTCAGTTATATATGAATTGTATAGCTTTGGCATAGAGATTTTTCAGATTCTTCACAAGAATTTTTTGAAGAATATCTTTTTGTTCTGAACAGTGAAAATTTTCTCACTTCCTCTTTTATGTAATTTAACTTTAAATAAAATGTGCAGTCCCTTTCATTCTGACATTTAAACATGTTTGCCTAGCTCATTATTGAGATGCTATGCTAGGAATAAGCCAGCAAGCCATCCAGTGAGCTCACTGGACATCATTATTGACAAAAAGGGGGTGGGTGGGAGGGCCTGGGCCTATCCTGTTTACATTTCAGGTTTTTCAGCATTTGATTTAAACATGAACCAGGAATTTCACTCATGATCTTTTAAAACATTTCAAAGGTGTTCTTTATGACATCAGGATATGCCATAAATGTTTAATATGTTCAATAAATATGTTTAACTCTAAGGATGCTATCTTGCAAGCATGCAGGCTTTCAGGGAAGTACATAGTGAACACAGGCAGTTCAGGCCTGTCTGTCTCTAATGATAAAGCCTAAAGTTGGTGCTTTTGCATTGTGTACAGACTGCTCTTGGCCTGAAAGCTAAACTGTTGAGACTAGAATATGCTTTGACTCCAATTGCTTAAATGTTTTTAGTTTCAAACAAACAATCAAACAAACCTTTCTATTTTAGTTCTGTAAAGATAGGGAATAGTTAATTTTCCCAGTGTTCGTGAAATTGAGTTGCAGGACCACAGGCATTGTTCTAGAAGGTCTGTTTAGGACTGAAATATTTTTCCCTCCAATGAAAGAATTCTCTTATGTGACTGAAGGAAAAATAATTAATATAATCAGTTATTTTTAGGCTATTTTGATTTCCTTTTGAAAGAGTTTTGTTTATTTTTCTTTTTATTTTCTCTGGCCTCAACAGTTTTATTATGTAACTTTTTTAACAGCTCTTTGATATTTAATCATATGAGCCACCAGCAAAACTGACTTTGTAAAGCAGTTGCAGTTATAAGTCTTACAAATACCTTAAACTCCAATGTACATAATTATTAGCAAGTGGAACCAGCAGAAAAGTTAACATGTAGAATATGAAGTAATTGCTAGTCCAAAGGATCATGTGTCCAAAATGATCTCTCACATGAGCATTTGGGCTTATATATCTTTTTATAGTTAAAAATTAGTGAGTCAAAGTGAGCCTCTGACTACAGAGACACTGTCATTTTCTCCTCGAATCCTTCCTGTATTTAGAATGAAATCCTGAGAACTATTTACCCAGTCTCTTCTGCTCTTCCCTTTTAGAGCTTTGCTCCCACATTATAGATTGGCAAATTGACTAGCCTAGCAGCAGTAACCTCCCCCCCCCAGTCATTCCTTCTGGAAGGGTAAAGTACCAGATGAGCCTAGAGCTTTGTTTTTTGTGGCTCTGATTTACAGAAAACAACACAGACCTTTTTAAAAGTTTAATATGTATTTTAGGGGTTTTTTTGTTTTGTTTTTTTTTTTTTTTTTGAAACTAGACAGATATCTAAGTGTATGCCTTCTAATTTTAGAACTTCATATTGGCTTAACTTGCATATTTTTTACAGGCCTGGCTATTATCCTGTTTCTTCTGGTTTCCTCTTTCTAACTGGTTTCTTCCAGACCTTGTGTGGATTCTCATTTTAGACTTCATTGTCTAGAATATATTTTCCAAAAAAGTGTTTTAGAGAAGAATACTTCTAAATAAAATATCCTTTGATTAATTTTATTGCAAAAATGATAAATATTTTTTAAGTGGGACTGGGCTTTTGGGATTTCAAATGCAAACATATCCTTTTTGTTAATGGGGTACCTTCATAAATGGTGGCAGTGTAGTCTGAGTTGACTGGCCTACATGGAGTTGAAAGCAAAATACATTGAGTAAACTATATCTGATATCTAAAGGTTACAGTTAAGGGCAGTGAAAAGTGAATTCTTAATGAATAGCTAACCAATATTGAGGCAAAATATATAACCTATTTATTGCATTAAGGTAAAACACATGAATGATGCCAGTTAGGTTTTTCAACCTTCTTGATGTCTGAGGAGGACATGAAGTTGCCATGTGTTTACTGATAAGAAACAGGAAAATACAATTTTATGAACCAGGTCCTATAATAGTGCTATAATTTGTTTTTCATTATTTGCCACAGGAAAGAAATAAAATTTGATTTTTATGAGTATTCTAGATAACAACTTTAGAAAGAGAGGCCATACTAAAGAATGGAGGCATTTTAACTTAGAATGCTGTTGTCTTTTTGTAGACTCTGGGTGACAAGTGTAATTGCAAATTGCTTCATCTTGAATTATCATGGCCTTGGTCATAAAATTTTATCTATAAACAATGGAGGGATTAAAATTTGGGCATTTTATTGTTATTATTTAAGGGACTAAGGAAAAATAGAACTTCAAATTTACTGAATACAATAGGAGAGGAAACTATCAGATAATCTCTGTTACTGTAGTCTTGACTTGTGAAAAGTTCAGTGTACTGGACATTCTGTTTTGATGAGGTGAAGTCTTGCATACAGAGTTACAGAATGGCATTTCTATCTGGAAGCTCATTTCATAAGACTTAACATAGCCACAAATGTTGGATTCGGAGACTGTGTGGCCTGAATTCTAGTTCTTGACTTATTTTTTCTTTTCTTTTTGCAGTTTTTAAATGATTTAATTATTTTTAATTTTTATGTGCATTGGTGTTTTGCCTGCAGGTATGTCTGTGTGAGGGTGTGGAACTGGGGTTATAGACAGTTGTGAGCTGCCATGTGGGTGCTGGGAATTGAACCCTGGTCCTCTGGAAAAAGCAGTCAGTGTTCTCTCAACCACTGAGACATCTATTCAGTCCCATGCTTGCTTTCTTTTTCAACAAGGAATTGGTCTTTTTCTTTAGAGTTAAGGTGCTATGTTGGATGATTCATTCGAAGGCAGTTTTTTGGGTTCAGATTCCTGTGTATCCAAACAAGTGACTCAAAAGAAATGAATATACCACCCTTCTAAGGGCTTCCAGTTCCAATCAAAGGGCTGGAAGTAGTCAACATTGCAATTAGAAACTTGTATAGAGATGTGCTGTCTTTACCGAGTTAGACTCTAGATTAAATTCCTAGCCTTTGATAACAATTTCTATCCATTGGTAGATAATGATGCAGAATGACAGTATGAAGAACTAGAAAAGTTCTGAGTAGGGAAAATTGTGAGCTTAACTGTGATTTAGGAAATGACAGTAGATTGATGGAATGTTGGGGAAACTTCTGATTAGAATAATGATCCTAATTGAGTTGAGAGTAAAAACAAGCTAATTAGAAGACTGGGAAGATCCTCCGTTAGTAAAATGCTTTGCAAGCGTAAAGACCCATGTAGAAGCCAGGAATAGTGGTGTGTACTTGACAGTCTAGTGCTGGGCAGTAACTGGGCAACCTAGGAAAAATGGGTGAACTTCAGGTTCCAGTACTGGGTAGCCTTTGAAGTTGGCCTGGAGGCTACATGCATGTACATACATATGGACTGCACACACCACATAACATGTATGTACACACACACACACACACACACACACACACACACACACACACACACACACAGAGCCAACTGAATTTTAGCCTGGAGGTGTTTTTGTATTAGAAGTCATTTAAGAAGATGTTTGACAAGAAGAAAGTGTGGTTCATGTGCATTTGGTTTGTTCAGACAACAGTATCATGGCTACTAAAAAGAACAGAACAAGTGAAACCTCCTGGGTTACCATAATCATGTAGGTAGTTACATGGACCTCAAGCAGATGTAGCAGAGAGGCCAGCACAAAAGGACTTGGCTGCTCTCTGAAATCTCAGGGACTGAGTCAGGATAAGAGTGCCCAGGGAAGCACAGCAGAGAAAGATAAGTATTGAGTTGAAAATTATGTCACTTTCCACTTGACTGCAGTGCCGTTCTGAGAAGACAGTCTGAGCTGCTGCCTTTGGCATGAGAATCTGATAAAAAATTTTGTTTAGATAAAATAGATAGATATTATACATTGTATAATTGAATATGTAGAGTGATCAATAGCTGTTTAGCTTTTGGGATTTGGTTGGTGTTTTTTAGTTGTCTGTAGTAAGTTGGACAGTTTAATTCTGTGAGTTTGTTCTAGATCTTAGAACATTTACAACCATTTCTCACCTACTAAATGGCAGTGTCCATTTTTCTGTCAGTCTGACAACTCCAGGCATGTGCTGCAGATGGATCTGGTGGCAAATCACTGTCCTTAGCCTAAGATTTCCATTAATTAATGAAGGAGTCAATAAGCACCCCATGAGATTGTCAGGGTTCAGGGAAATGTGGAGCTATTAAGGCTGTAGGGCTGTTTGTTGGACGTCCCATTGTGAGGGCCATTATTCTGAGAGCTCTCTGTAGTTTGATTTCGATTGTTCACTCGTGTGTCCCTCAAATGCTACATGAGAAACAGCTCAGTGAAAGGCCTTCCAATGGCTCCTGTTTCATCTCTTCTGTAGCTGACACAGTCTTTGAAAATAACTGGGTTTTGCTTTAATTTTGTCCCTTATTGTAACTTTTGTGTGTGTGTGTGTGTGTGTGTGTGTGTGTGTGTGTGTGTATGGATTGTTTGTCTACATGTGTCTGTGTACTATTCGCATGCCTGGAGGCCAGAGGAGGCAGACAGTTGTGAGCCGCTAGGAACTGAACCCAAGTCTGGAAGAGCAGCTAGTGCTCTTAATCTGTGAGCCATGTCTCCAGCCTTGTTTTGCCTTTTAAACAACTCTGTACTCCTCTCAAACATACGTTTGCACAATTGCTATAGAGATATAAAAAGCATAATGGAATTTCTCACATGTAATACTTAATAAATTAGTATGTAAGGATTTATACTTGTAAGAGAGCATTAGAATGTTTTGCTTCCCTAATTATTAGTGTTATTTTTCATAACATAATTATAGTAGTAAAAGAAAGTTTTAGGAAAGATTTTTGGCTTGAAATAATTAACTAGTTGAAATAAATTAGTGGACAAATAGCCACAGTTCCGTCTTCCCTTTCCAGGGATGTGTTTGTTTCTAAGCAAGCTCTTGTCTTTGGGGAAGGAGCTATGGAGAAGTAAGCAAGTCAACATCCATTTGCATCTCAAGTCTGCTCCCTGATGAAGAGGATTTTGCTTAAAAGGAAGAATGAGCCCCGTGCTAGCTGTAAGGCATGGATCTCTGTACTCTTCATAAATAAGCAAGAAGTCAGGCTGTCTAGAAACGGATTTGCAGGGTGTGTGTGTGTGTGTGTGTGTGTGTGATGAAAAATAAAACATGAAAGTATATGGACTTGAAAAAAACATGTTAAATATGGGAAAACCAAGTCTGCTTTATAAAGCTTTTTTGCTTTGAGTAAAATGGCATGTTCTTACTGATAGTCTCTTTCCCATTTGAGTTTTTGTGTAACTCTTTTTAAAATTCTTATTGCTATTTTGAAGGAGTAAAATAAAGTCTAGAAGAATTGTGTTATTATTAGATTAGTGTTCCGTCTTCAGACTGATGTTGTCTGAAAGGTGAATTGAGATCATGGTGGGTTTGTTCCCTCTGCTGTGAGGAGGAACTGGAGATGGCGGTGAAGAGTCCTCCTAGCACTGTGTTGCTGTGGTCTTTCTCCATGGAAGGCTTGGAACTTCTTTGCTCTGTGTTTGCCTATAGTGATCAGATTAACTGTGAGTGCCTGTCACATAGGATGAAGTATTTGACACCATCCTGTTGTGGCCTGCTTTGTTCTGTGTCCCCTGAATACATTCATAATTCTTCAGTAGATGAATAAGTGTTTGCAGAAGGGATCAGTAAGGTGCATGTGAGTCTACCCAGCATTCATGCTGAATACTAACTTGACAGATACTTTGAATATTTTTACTACATGTAGTAAAGTTTGCCTTTCTTTTTTGGACATTAATATTTGAGATGTAAATTTACTTTAAAAACAAGTTTTTAATTGCATATGGTTTTATCCTTTGTTCCTTTCTTTTGAGATAAGAGTTTCACGATGTAACATTGGCTAACTTGGAACTCCTGTATAGGGTGGCCTAGAATGCAAATACCTGCCTGCCTCTGCTTCTGAGTGTTAGGATAAAAGGCATGGGCCACCATGCCTAGTGGTTTTCCTATTTAGTATGGAGACTGTCTTTCTTGAATTATTGTTATAGAATTGGTTTTAAATTTGGTAACACTAGAGTAACTTGGAAAACTAATTACTTTTACTGTGTGTGTGTGTGTGTGTGTGTGTGTGTGTGTGTGTGTGTAACTAGACTACAGGGTACAGTAGCATTAAATAGAAAGTAATCTTCAGTGGTTGTGCAATTAATTTGGCTCTAATGTGATGCAATAGGAGAGACACATTATTTACAAAGGACAGTTTGTTGTCAGACTGTTAGTATTGATTTTTTTTTAACAGTGCTTTAATAAGCATTCTCTGAACCGATTGGCATTTAGCATCCTCAGAATACGTATACTTAGCATTGTGGGACTGCAGATTAAGGGACTAGCTTTGGTTTAACCTGCAAGTTTCACCATGTGCTACCTACCTTTTTGGAGAATACCTTTATTATAGTAGAGCTTAAGCTGATGTATGCTATGAAGCTCTTGAGGGAGGGACCAGAGTAATCATTGTTGTAATTTTTTGTTTTGTTTTATAAAATTCGATGGGGTCTCAGGTAGCCTACACCAGCTGGCCTTGAACTCCAAATTTTCCTGCCTCTGCTTAATGCCTTGTGGATTAAAATATACTAGTCCTACTATGCATGGCTTTGTTCCTCCCTTTTAAATGTTGACTTTTTGTAAGAATTAGTAAAATTGTAATCATAAAAGAGTGCCAGAAAGTACTTGAAGTGCCCCTTCCTGGTGACACATGGAAGCTAGATTATTTATGGAGATGATGACATGATGCTTTCTGAGTTCTATTTCCTGCAAAGTTGTTCTTGAATCTCTTATAGGAAAAAAAGGAAAAGTAGAAACATCTACATATGTTTTCCATTTTAATATTTTTGTAGAGTTTAGATATATGACAGCCATCCATTTTCAAATTTAGTAATTCTTATGGCTTTACATCTTAGTTTTCCTTGTTTTTATTTTAGAGAAATTGTAATACTAATTCTACTTGCCATGTGTCTTTTTTCTTCTGGCTATAGGTGAAAAGCAAATTTAAGAGCTACTTGGAGATGGGAACACAGTTGTTAATTCTGTCTACTGCTCATTGTTTCACAGCAGGCTTTGAGTTTATGTTTATTGGATTCTAATCCAGAACATGATTTTCATTGTTTAAATAAATCTTATGTTTAAATCTTAGAGTCACTCTCATGTGTGTATGTATGTGGCTGTGTGTATATATATATATATGTATATGTACACACACACACACACACATATATATATATATACATATATATATATAATTTTTAGCTGATTTCATGCTACCAGGAGGCACCTTTTTTATCCAGCATTAAATTTTAGGTTTCTACACTTCATTCATTAAGTAATATATATGTATACATGTATATTGCATGTCTAAAAATTATCAGTGTTACTGTATGTGAGAAGTAGCTTAGTTCAAAATACTAAGAAAACCAGTCAATGTCTTGATGTTTATGTGGAGCCCAGAAATGAGACAGCATTCGGTGTACAGTTTACCAAATCAAGTCAGAGGGAACATGTGGAACTCTTCCCAATCAGCTCAGTATGTTCAAAAGTTATTGTAAAGTATGTGTATGTACACTTGTACACACATATTAAAAGTAATATCTGTCTCTACTTCAGGAGTCAGCAGCTGCTGTTTTAGAGGGTAAGATTCAGAGGGACCATATGGTCTTTGTAATAAATACTAACTCTACCTGCATGCAACTCAAAATATACCATAGACTGTTTGTAAAGGGATGAGTATATTTCAATAACACTTTACTTCCAAAATCAGGCAGCAGGTGGTAGATTTGGCTTACAGGGAAAGTTTGCAAGGCGCTGCTTTGATTGATCATTCTACCTTACTTTTAAAGCTTGTATGTGGAGGGATTTGCAAGTAAGACTTACTGCTGACATATTTATATTTAAGCTATATAAATTTTGCCATTATGCTAGCTGACATGAAAACTTTTAGTAATTAATAAGCCTTATTTAAAAAGAAACAGTAAATTTTTAGTAATACTCAGTTTTTCATATACAGAGTTAAACTATTTGCAGAAGAGCTTTCCAATACTAAGAAAGGCCTTCATGATTTTCCCATTGAATTATTATTAGTATAATAATAAAGCTATTTTTACGCTATCCTTTTGGAGTAGCTCTGCATTCTCACAGTATCCAGTCTGCATTCACCTTTCATTTTTAGCTAAAAAATGTTTGAGCATATAGCACTTGGGGAGTTGATATTTTTATTCCTCTAGTAAACATAGACATACATGCCTTCAGATGTACAGCTTTAAGGTAAAAAAAAGAATGAAAACATATTTTAAAAACTCAAATGTGTGCAAGCTTTTATTAGAAATACCTTTCACTAATGAAAGAAAGCAACATGAAAAATTAATGTAGTATTGAAAAGCAAAAATTTACTCATAAGCACCTAGAAGCCAATTGAGGCACTTGGGTATCTCTTGAGAATCAAGTATGTTACATTTCCATAAAAGAAAGCATAGGGCCCACTAATTGACAAATGAAGTTGTAGCTACTTTTTTAAAAAAAAGTTTTATAGAAGCTCTCTGCATATTTTCCCAATAGTAATGTGGGAAATAGTAATAGTAATGTAGATGTGAATTCAGAAAAATCACAACTTCTACTTGCTTCCAGATTTCCAAATAGCATTAATTCTTTTTGAAGGGTGTGTATCACATATACATTGGAGAATGACAACATTCTGAGCGTACTTATTTCTTTGTGATAAATTTTAGTACATAGTAATCTATGTGAGATTATTTTATAATGGAGAAATAAAAAATAAATAGCTGGTAATTTTGATTTACATTGTTCTTTCTTGGAAAAAATGAGGTTTGCTCAAAGCATCATGTAAGTTGCCAAACAGAACCAGTCTTAGAACTTCTATGGTCATTATAAAATAATTTTTTTCCTACTAGAGTCACTTTTCTTACAGCTTTTGATCCTGTTTCCCTTTTGACCAAGTGTCAGCTGGGACTTTTGAGCTTTTGCTGGCAGATCTCCTATTGAAGAGTGATTAATCCTACTCCATGAAAGAGCATCTTCCCCTAAGAGCAGAGCCTGTTTTCATTGCTACAATACTTGTCAAGACAATCGACATTTGGTGGCATCAGCTATTGCCATCCTTTCAGCTAATGAGATTCATCACTTTGTATGTGAATTTATTTGTTCTGTCTTTTGAAAAGAAGACAAAGAGAAATCATGTTGAAACACATTTCTCCATCTACTAATTCTATGGGGCTACATTTTTCATAATGCATTGTGTTTTTCTGGTAAAACTAACCTTAATTTTTTTGTTTTGTTTTATTTTGTTTTGTGATTCTAACTAACCTTCAATTCATGATGTAGACCAGGCTGGCCTTGAACTCACAAAGATCTACTTGTCTCAGCCTCTCAAGTCTTTAGATTAAAAGTATGCTCCACCACACAAGGCCCACTTTAGTATTCTTAGAAAAACAAACAAACAGAGCCTGTAGATAGCTGAGTATGATGCTAGGAAAATATATGGCATTTGCTTATATGCGAGGGTGTGCATTCCTTGTTCCTTTAACCTAGACAGGCAACTGTTTTGTATGACTACATTTCATAGTAGACTGAGTAAGTAGTTCATTTAAAAATATCAAGGTGCATCAAAAGCTGTTCAAAAATATTACCTATGCAGTAATGCAGATAATCTTAACTCCACATGAGTAGCTATGAATGAACACATCTATCCATTTTGTTTTGTTTATGAATTAAAAAAATCGTTAACTAAAAGTAACCAGTAATTTCCACAATTAATGCTGATACCTGTTAATATAAAACTGCCATCACTTGATGATAACCAGAAGGCCCAGAAGTTGGTTACAATTTTTTTTATTGTTTCAGTGCTGGTTTCATTTACATTAAAAGGGAGCAGGTAATGGACTTGAAATACTGTGGAGCATATATAATAAAATGTCAAGGCTTATCGAGATGAGAAGGTTTGGCATTACTGCTACTGCTGCTGTTGTTTTCAGTTAGTCAGGGTCTCACATATGTAGCCCAGGCTGATGTGTAACTGCTGACACTCTACCGCAGCTCTCCTTAGTATTGGGATAGCGTGTGTGAGCCAATACTAAGTTAAGTGACTCATGTATCTTTTGTAGTTATTTTTAACATTTTTCAAAACTTCAGAAATAAGATATAGTAAACTTCACTTAAATGACAGATTAGTAGAACATTAGACCCATGAATCAGCAGTAAAAATAATTAAGCCTCTTCATCATCTTTGTGAGGCTATCTGTAGCTGTCTTTTACTTATAATACATTAAATTTTAAAGACACTTCAGATTTCCCATATATTCTCTGCCCATGTTTGTAACATCAGCTTTATTGACCTATTCCACCAGAACACTGCCTTTGTCACACTGGTGAAGGTATTACAGACACATTCTTCTCACCCAGCATGTACAGCTTGGAGTTTCTTCTTGGTGAACTGTAGGGTTTGACAAATCAATGATAGTGCACATGTGCTATCCCATATGGCAAGGTCAGTACTATTTGCCTCTGACCTGCCTAGCCACTCCCTCTTCCCCCAACTCTGGCAGCTTCTGGTCTTCTCAGTCTTTGTAGTTTTACGTTTTTCTAGAAAGTCAGTGGGTCACACATCATGAATCAATTTCATTTTGATTACTTTAATTTAATAACATCTTTACATTTTTGGTCAGGTCTTCCTCTTTGAGCATCTAATAGCCAACCCATTGTCTACGTATACCATAGTGGTTAGTGGTTATCTAGTCAGTGGGCTTTGAATATCTGCAGGGCATTTTTAGTAAAGTTTGTTTAGAATGTAAAGTTTGTTTCTATTTATGTAGATCTGTTTTTATATTCATTGATCTGTGTTTTTTTTTTTTTTAAACCAATACTACACCATTGTGATTACGATAGCTTTGTAGTAACTCTTGAAGTTTGATAATGGCAAACTGTCTTTGATATAATGTTAGATACTTTATTTTTCCACATAAACAATAAGTTGGTTTTGTTTATATTCACAAAATAGCTAAGAGGTGGATTATATTGAACCTTTAGGTCAAGATCACAAAAGTTGACCTTTTAATATTTATTACTTATGGTTTATATCCTCCACTAATGAGGATAAAGTGTAGAATGTTTCTTCATTGACTTAATTCTACGTAAATTCTTTGAGGAGAATTTTGTAGTTTTGCTCATACATTTTAAGTATTTAATACGTTTCTGGTGTGTGTGTGTGTGTGTGTGTGTGTGTGTGTGTGTGTGTGTAACACTCTGAAATTCTACTTGTTAGCATACAGGGAAATTGCTCCAGAGCTTTGCACTGGTCATTTATTAACAGCAGCTTTCTTCTGTCCAGATGTTTATACAGATACTCATGTTACCTGTGAGGGTATTCCTCCTGATGTGTTCTCTTATTATTAGCAAGGATTTCTTGTGCAGTAATACAAGGAGTGTTGAGAGTGTATAGAATATAGTCTACCTTTGCATTTGCCTATCCTGTGTGAGCTTGAAAAGAGAATCTGTTGTTACTGGGCCAAGTGCCCTATACATATCGATTATTATTGTTTGATCTGTTTAATTGTGTGTCAGGGCAGTGGGGTGTAGAACAGAAGTCAATGCTAGGTGTCCTGTGTTGTGGTCGATCTGATTTTTAAAGACAAGGTTTCTTAGAATCTTAAGTTTATCTATTTGGCAGGACTCTCTGGCCATCAGGCACTGACGATCTGCTTGTCTCCACCACTGTTACGCTGGGTTTCTTTTACTTGAGAACTGGGACAAGAAGGGTGCTTTAGTGAGCGAGCTGTCTACCAGCTCCTGCATGATCTGTTTCTGATAGAAATGTGTTGCAGGTCATTGGTTGTCAAACAAAGTCAGTTCACCTCTAGTCTTACAGTTTTATTTTATATATGTATTTACTGTGTTGTTAAGTATACTCTGTACATAGTATTGTTACAACTGTTCATGAAGAATTGGCTTCATCACTTTGTTAAAGTCCTTTTGATCCCTCTGAATTCTGCTGTGTCTAAAATTAATATGTCCGGTCCCTTTTTATTATTCATAGAATATTACACCTTTCTTCATTCATTTACTTTTGATCTGTGTGTATTTGTATATAAAGCATATTTCCCTCTTGACAAAATAAACAAAAAGTAAAGCAGATTGTAGACAACAAATAGCTGAATCTTTCATCTATCTTCATATCATGCAGTTTAACATTGATGTTCAAAACTGAATTAGTATCTACCATATTTGTCAATGTTTTCTCTTTTTCCAAAGCCATATTTATGCCCACTGTCTTTTTTCCCTTTGATCTCTTTGGACACAAGCTGTGTTTCTCAATCTTATTTCTTTTTCCTTGTGATGGATAGCGTCCAGTGAGAAAGGGTTGGATAGCAGCTTCCTTTTTCTCTTTCTGTATTCTTGCCATTTAATGGTGTAAAAGTAGCATTGTGCTTGGCCTTGTCCACTTAAAACAACTAAGATTAAAGAAGAACAATCGGATAAAGGCAAGCGTAGTAGAACACCTAGAGCAGGCGCCTCTGCAAAGGACCAGTCCAGTGTGGTCCTAAGGACCAGGCAACAGTAAAGAGAGTAATTGGTCTGTACCTCAACAGCTGATTGCTATAACTTCCCAAGCTGGGAGCTTGCTTAGTCTTTTATATTCATGGCCCTTATTTTTAATTCTGTTTCTCATCTTTTACTTTTTATACCTTCTATGAATTTAGTTAAGCATTTTATAATATATGGTTCCTTTTGTTCTCTGCTGTTTAACAGATTTTTCTTTTCCTTCCTTCCTTCCTTCTTTCTTTCTGTCTTCTTTTTTTCTTTTTAAATATTTTGTAGCAGTTACTTAGAGCAGTGCCTCTCAGCCTTCCTAGTGCTGTGACCCTTTAGTATAGTTTCTCATGTTTGGTAACTCCTAACTATAAAATTATTTTTATTGCTACTTCATAACTGTAATATTGCTACTGTTATGAATCATAATGTAAATATATAATATGTAGGATATCTGGTATGTGTCCCATGTGAAAGGGTCGTTTGACTCCAAAAGAGGTCATGACCCATAGGTTGAGAACTACTGCCCTAGATAGTGATATAAAATCTGAGTCCATTTTCAGAGAATCCCAAACAGACACGTAGGTCCTATGAGCATCTTATGATAAAGTGTTATTCTTATCTCTTCTATTATCGCTGACACTAATCTTACTTATAAATAGGCATGCATAATTGGATGTAATGTTGCCATTATTTTGAACGAATTATCACCTACTGGATCCATTAATAAATAATTAAGTTTTTATTTCTCTCTGTTTCTTCCCTATTTTTTCCTGTTTTGCAGATCTGAATTTATGACCTATTTAACTTTCTATTTTTCTCTAAAATAACCTTTAAAACTCTTCTGTCAGGACAGATGACTAGCAGTAACTATAGCAGTTTGTGTTTGACTGAATCTTTATAACTAACTCCTCCTTAGAAAGTGCTTTGGTCCAGTGCTTTGGGGGACTGTCCTCGTCCCCCATATACTTTAAATATTTAAGTACTCTCTTTGTCTGCCTGCTTTCTGGGATGTGAGATTCAGTTTTTATCTTCATTGCAAACAAAATTATCGTTCACCTTCAATTTTCTGTAATTCGAACACACCGATAAGAGGACTTTGTTTAGATTTTATTAGTTTTATTTTTATACAAGGCTTTACTGTGTAATCCAGAGATGTGAGATTACAGACCTAATGCTTCCACCCTGCTCAGGATAAAGACTTTTCTTTCATTGTGCTTTATTCTGCTTAGTATTTCATGAACCTCTTGTATGTGTGATTTAGTGTCTGACATTAATTAGGGGTAATTCTCAGACTTTGCTTCAAATAGTTTGTCTTTCTTTTCAGTATTATCTTCCATTTATAGAAAAGTTCTATTTTGTAAATACCCCACAGTTTGTTGATTTTTTTTTTTTTCTGTAGCTGTTGGTTTTGTTTTGGGGTGTATGTGTGGCAGGGATTATGTTTGCTTTTTGTTTTGTTTTTGTATTTGTTTTACAATCTTGGAAGGTTTGTGTAATACCACTTATATTCAGGGTTTGTTGCTTTACTGGTCAACCACTAAGGTCGTGTGACATTTCTGTCACCGTGTTTTGTTCCCCGTCTTTTCTAGATGGCTCCTTCAGTGTTTGTTCTTCTCTCACTTAGCCCTCACTCTTTCCTGAGTTTGCAATAGATGTTCACAGCTCAGGGCCACTCTTGATTCTATTGTAGAACTTCTGTTGTCTAGCCTTGAGCACAGTTTTACAGATTATAACCGCCTTCACTTTGGTCATGGCTATCTTAAATGGCTGGTTTAATCCTGATTCCCCGCATGGTTTTGAGTTTTCCTGCTTGCTTTGTCTCTTTGAGAGTTGTTTTATACCTTTCAGAATATGTTGTGATTATTTTTCTTGTTATCTGAATGAGTAAACAGAATTTTTGTGAAGGCATCTTACTAAGAGGCTGGTCCAGGTGTTGGGAAAGAGAGATCTCTGGAGTTCTTTGGTTAAGTCTTGCTTTACAGTGAGTCTGTAAACATGCTGCTGTCTCTGCTCCTGCTCCCTTCTCACCACCCCAGCTTGAGCATGCTGCACTTCATATTTTCTTTCCTTTGCTTACAAGGCTTCAGCCATTGAAATGGTGTTTTCCTTCCTCTGTGCTTGCTGACTTAGGTAGAGCCTCAGCATCCTAGACTCTTGAAGAAGGAGTCCTTTGAAAGAATTCGGGAACTGACTTGAGAATGGTTTTGCTGCCTCTTTTGTGTATTGAGAGAAGAGAATTTTTCCTGCCATATTTACTGTGAGAACTTCTTCAACTTTGATTGTAAAGTTCCTGAAAATGTCGCCCCTCTCCTCTCCTCTGTGACTGAACTCTAGCTTTGACTTTCCAACTTAGTTACTCTGAGCCCATATCCTCACTCCATGGCTTCTCCATGGGTTCTCTTTAGTCACCTGCCTGTTTAGTTGGTATAGTACTTTACATTGTAAACTTTCTTCTCTAACAGACCCAAGAGTTGTGTTTTTTTCAGCTTTTTGCTTCTTCTTAACAGTGCAATGACTCCCAAGATCATTATGTCCTGGGCCAGAAATGATGATTGCTATTAATGTGTAATAGGTTGGAGGGGGTATAACCTTCAAAATGAAGTCTTAAAACTGAAATTTTCCAAGAGCTATATAATATAGCTTAAAACTATGTAAATTGTCCCTGGACAGTGACATCATTTGATAAAGAGTCTTTACACCATTGTTTGGAGCATATGTTGTTAAACTATTAGAGGGAGTCACATAGGAGTAGGAAATTACTAAATGTTTTGGAAATAACTATGAAGAGGTATTTTATGGAATATATGATTATTGGAAGACAATATTTAGAAGTTGATATGTCTCATATTTATATAAATTATTTAAAGACAGTGTTATTCATTATAGTCATTTACAAACAGAAAACAACACCAGGTCCAAGCATAGACTTGCTTGCTTCTCATGAGATTCATTCCCTGAGTCTGGCATGACATGTGACATCTGCTGGTTATTTATTTATTTATTATTTAAAATCTCCATGGCTGCTGTGATTCCAAATTAGAATTGAGAAATACTGGATTAAATATTTGGCCATATGGACAGCAGTACTCTTATTGAGGCAGATGGTAGTTAAGAGCCATATTCATTACTGTCTGCTTAGAGAGGGCGTCATCCTATCAAGCCTGTGTGAGTGAAGAGACACTCTGCTGTTGGGCTGCTATCTGCAGAGCAAACTGTACTGGAAAGACACTGGCATTCTGGGTGTGAATTGTACTGTTTCCTCTTCCTGGTAGTTTATCTGTGGACATGAAGCTAGCAGTCAAAAGGCTTTATAGCCTTCATGATGAGGTTGAAAAGCACAGTCCTAAATTTGCAGGTGATCATGGTCATCTGAATGCCAGTGTCATTTCACAGATGACAAGACTCTAGCACAGATAGGCTGTTGCCATTACAGATCAATTCCTATCCCCATCTGTGCTATCATTTGTCCTGTAGAAATGTTAGGCTTGTTATTTAAAGTATTTTGCCATCTATGTATCTATGTATCTATCTATCTATCTGTCTATCTATTCTCTCTCTATATATATAGAGAGAGAACCAGATCAGGGTCTTACTATGTAGCACTTGCTGGCCTGGTACTCACTGTAGAGACCAGGCTGGCCTCACAATGAGAACAATTATCCTGGCTCAGTTGAACAATGCATTGCAGGCATTCTTCACCATAGCTGCCTTGAAATGTCACATTTTTTAACAGATTTTATTTTTTCTTTAGTAAACTAAATGTGTGATTTAGTGTTCCTTTTTACATGTTAGTTTGCATTTATCTTTCATAGCAGTATGGGATTGCAGTTAAAAAAAAGAAGCTTAGATGAATTCTCTATGTTCATATAAAATATAATATTGAGCCTTTCTTAAAGTTCATCTTTGCAGAGACTTTAGTCAGTATTTGTGGATAATATTGAAGTTTTTTTTTAATTAAAAACCTTAGTTATTAGAAAAGTAATCACATGTTAAATCTATAAGATTTCTACCATTAAAACTAACTCTCATTGATGTGTTTTGGTGTAGTTCTAGACAGTAGAGCAGCAGCCCCAGAGAAGCTTCTAGAAGGTGGAATCGGTACACCAACAGTGCTACAAGTGCATGAAGGCACCAACGTTGAGGGTGACACAGCCGTGCTCACTGGGCATTTCTTAGACAGGATTAGCTGGCCTTGAACTTCGATGTAGCTAGACTGACCCTGAGCTGATTCTCCTGCCTCAGCCTCCCAAGTGCTAGGATTATAGGCATGACGCCCCATAGGGAGTGCATGCAGTATTTCTTACAAATAAAAATCATGCAATTGTATTTATCTGTACTACAATGACCTTAACATTCTTTTTTGCTTTGGAAACAGAATTATCTGCGCAAAAAATTACTTTCAGGGAATATTCTATGACTAAATATATAATGTCACAGGAAATTCTATTGGATAAGTAAGAACTTGGAGAAAATATAATCATTATCATATTCATTTTCAATCTTTCTTAGTTGAGAATTTGTCTTTTTGGGAATTACAGAGTGTCAGAGCCATGTAGTCTTTGCCATTTCCTATGTGCTCTGACCTTCTGGTCTCCTGTTCAGTGTTGATGCTCTCTGTTCTGGAGCTCAGCTTAATGTCATTGCTTCCTTCTAAACTGCTAGTAATTGATGAACAAGTGCTCAGTGGCATTATAATCCTTAAATCATTAATAATCTACTACCTGCATTAGTCTTGTCCTTAAAGCATTCTGTCTGGAATGGTGGTTATCAGTCACACCTGTCTGTATCTTCTCTATACAACAGTGCTGTCATAGTGAAAACCTGCCCAAGTGTGTGCCTTGACTGCTCCTCACTGTTTTTTGATACCACCTTGCTGGCAATACAATTTAAATCCCAGAAACTATAATAAGTATCAAAAGTAGCCTAACAAATGATCTGAAACTGTAATAATTAGTTTTAATTGTCAGCTTGACATAATATAAAATGATCTCGAAAGGGGGTCAATGAGGGTTTGTGGGTTGGCTTGTGGGGAATGTCTTGACTTTGTTAACTGAAACCTGCCTCCTGTTGGTAGCATCATTCCCTAGGCAGGGCATTTTGGATTGTCCGAAGGTGGGGAGACCAGCCTGTGCACTGGTGTATATGTACTCATTCATTTTGCTGTGCTCCTAACTGCTACGGATATGTGACCAGCTGCTTCAAGTTCTGCCACCTGGACTTTTGTTGCAGTGATGGACTAGAACTTGAAAATGTGAGCCACATCCTTCCTCCCTTAAATTTTCAGGGTATTTTATCTCAGGAAAGGAAACCAAGACAGAAGGTAAAGTGAATGGGCTGGAATGTTGATTCATGAAAATTTAATAGCTGTATTATATCTTAGTCCAGTCTAATCATAAGTGCAATAGTAGAATATCATTATACCACTCTATTCTTTTTGTTTATCTGAAAAGTGAGCTGATATTAGACCAAAAAAAAAAAAAAAAAAAGACTGCATGTAAACATGCTTCATGTTTTAAAACCTCATTTGGTCATAAATATTTATTGACTATCTACTGTGTGCATCTTTTTTTCTATGCTCTAAGAGTAAAGAGAAGAGCTTGTCATCTCCCTCTTCCCAGAGACTGGCCTAATGAGTCCCTAGCCCACAGCCAGAAGAGTTGCAAACAGAAGTTACAGATAGTTCCTGTGCTGCACAGGTTTATGTCAGTTTTACACAGCTGAAGTCCTCTGAGAAGGGGAACTTGAATGAAAAGGCCTCCATAAGATCAGGTTGTAGACAACCCTGTAAGGCATTTTCTTAATTAGGGATTGATGGGGGAGGCCCTGGCCAATTGTGGTTGGTGCTATCCCTGCTTTGGTAGTCCTGGAGTCTATAAGAAAGCAGACTGAGCAAGCCATGAGGAGCAAGCACCCCTCCATTGCTTCTGCATCAGCTCCTGCCTCCAGGGTCCTGCTCTGTGGAAATTCACGTCCTGACTTCCTTTGATTTTGAAGTGGAAGTGGAAGTGTAAGCCAAAACCAGTCCTCCTCAACTTGCTTTTTGGTCATGATGTTTTATCAGAGCAATAGAAATCCTAACAAAGACAATCCCAAAAGACGGACATCAGGCAGTAGTTACAGAATCCAGTGTAGCTGCTGAATCAGTCAGGAGGAACAGAGTAACAGTAGACACAGTAATAGTTGGAGACTCAGTAGTGTTGAATGAGCTGGGATTTCTACAAATGATGTTTTGTTCTTTCAAGCAATGATATCCACTTCACTCTCTTGGACAGTGTCTGTGGACATAGTTGTTGCACTAATTTCATATTTCTGTTGCTGGACCTTAAACCTCTGAGAATGAGGACTAAAACTTGCTTGGTCAAGCTATCAAGTAAGAAAAAATTAAGTGAATGGGTTACAGCGTATCATTCTGTGGTTTGCCACGTGTTTGTTCCTCTAGGAGCTGCAGAATGGGAGAGCACAGAGATAAATTAGTGGTATTTAGTACCGTTAACTCTTTGTTAATTTAATTAGCCCATAATCCCAGAGTTGTAAATAGTGGAGGAACGAAGCCAGTAGTTCTGGACAAGGAGGAGAGACCTGATGAGTTGTTTAGTCTTCCTTGATGGGAGCTGCATGACATGCGCATGAAAGGCTCTCCTGTGGAGAGGGTCTAGGAAAGCCTCTCCATGCCCTTCTGCTGGTAGGAGGGCAACTCAGTGGACTGGAGCAGCATAGTCAGGGAAAACCAGAATGCTGCTTCTGCTTCTGTGCTGCACTTTGAAAACAGGCTCAAAAGACACTCAATCCGTAGATGCATTCATGTTTAAAGATGTTAATGTGGGCTCTGATAGGAAGTGTACACCTAGTCATGTCCCTAGTCGTCTTCTGGTCCTGTTGCTGCCTTCAGTGCTGGCTTTCCATTTTCCCAGATTCTCAGCTCCCAGGAGGACCTCCAGTCTCCTGGCTCACTGAAGTCTTTGCTGCTTCTCCCAGGCATCTATTGTTCTTAGTTTCTGCTGGGTGTCTTTGTGAATGTCAATAGTTATGGCACAGCTAATTCTATATATCTTGCTTTCTCAAGCATGTATAGCTTCCTTGTGCGTGGATCCTCACAGTTTCAAATAAGAGCACTCACCCACCTCTCTTCCTGTGTTGACTTCCTGATCCTTGTTTTTCAACTCCAGTCATGCATACATCATTGCTATGGACTTCCTGTTTATGAAAACTGAGAAAGCAAACTGTGTGTATTGTGACTTTATTATGCATATCTTGAGGGACAGATTTTAATACTGTTGAGCAAGAGATCCTTAAAATCAGAAACCCCATTTTCAAAATTTTCTCCAAATCTCTTCAAAGTTGAATTCTGTTATACTTAAAATACTTAAAAATAATTTTAAGGTTTATTTTTGTGTGAGTGTGTGTGTGTGTGTGGGGGGGGGGTGGCCACAAAGGCCAGAAAAGAGCATTGGATCCTGATGCTGGAAAGTGAACTTGAGTCCTCTTCTAAGGCAGCTCTAGAAGTTAGATATGGCTCTAACCACTGATCCATCTCTCCAGTCTGGTGATAAGTATGTTGTTGTTGTTTGTTGTTTGTTTTTGTTTTAGTTTATTATTTAATTGCAACATTTTCCCCTTCTCTTTCCTCCCTCCAAACCCTGCCATATACTCCTTCTTGCTCTTCTTTAAACTCATGGCCTCTTTTTTCATCAGTCATTGCAGGCATATATGTATATGATGTGCATGTTTACATATATAAATATACATGTATTCCTAAGCATAGCCTGTCCAGTCTGTATAATGTTTCTTATGTATGTTGTCAGGGCTGAGCATTCGGCACTAGACAACTATTCTTGCACTTTTTCCCTGGGGAGGGCCACCTCTCCCATTTCCATCTTTCCTCTGCCGCCTATAGTTCATTGTGCAGGGTTTAGGCCTCATGGGCTATTCTCCATCCAGATTGACATTCTCATTGGTGTCATCCTGTTCAGCTCATATAGATGTATTGGTGAGACTTTATGGGTACAGCCTCCAATATTACCAGGAGGCACAAGCTCATAGCAAACTCCCTGACCCTTGACTTTTATAGTCTCTTTTCTGCAGTAAGCAGGTGGTCTACATCTGTTACACAGAGAGATTTCTTTGATGAGAGGTGAAGACCCCATGTATCTGTGGGTATAAACGCAAGTGTGTGTAGAGTGTTGTGGATTATCCTGCTTTAGTAAGTTAAAGGTTGTAGATGTTCCCCAATCACCGTGCTCTCTAGCACTGAGTACTTGGCTAGATTTCCAATATGCTTTCAAAAATGCTATCACACTGCATTTTTGTAACAATACATAAAGATGGTGGGTTTTTTTTAATGGAGAAAAAAATGTATTTCAAATTAGCCAGGTGGACTCAGTTTAGATGATTTCCATCTTGTTGGCAACATCCAGAGTGTCATAAGTAGGATCCAGCTGAACATGCGTACACCTTATGAGGGTATTGACTTTGGCCACATCTATGTCATAGAGTTTCTTTACAGCCTGTTTGACCTGGTGCTTGTTTGCCTTGGCATCCACAGTGAACACAAGTGTGTTGTTGTCTTCTATCTTCTTCATGGCTGACTCAGTGGTTGGGGGATTTGATGATGGCATAGTGGTCAAGTTTGTTTCTCCTGGGCACACTCTTGGGAGGATATTAGGGCTGCCTCTGGAGCCACAGGGTCTTGGCCACTAGAAAGAGAGTGAATTGTTGGAGATTGTGTGTGTGTGTATGTATATGACTATGGACACCTTTCAGCTTTGAAATCCTTTGATTTGGCTTTGGCAGGAGCTTCCTTCTTGGCTCCCATCTTAGTGAAAAGCAACAGTGGTTTTTATAGTGTGACACTAAGGCCAGGTTTACAGAAGAGAGCAGTTTGAAATGAGTTTTTCCTATGCATATAAAACCTTAATTTTCAGCACATACATATTCTGAATAAAACAGTATGGGGCTGCTTTGTCTGTCAGTGATTTTTTTTTGTTTTGAGACAGGATACTACTTGGTTATAGAAAGAAAAACAGGCATAGGGTTGGCATAAACACAAGAGGTGGGGGATGTGGGGAGACAAAGCAGGGAGGAAAGGAGAAGAGAGGCTGACTGATTCCACTGGAACAGAAGAGCACCTGCAGGCAAACCCACACATCAAGCCAGGTGATGTCCCTTCATGCTCACTAGGTGTCAGCCTTCCCTCATCTTGCCTCCTGCTACTGTCCCAGCCTCAGATAAATACCATTTAAACCTGGAGCTCTCTGTGATCACGTGACTGACATCCTGCAGTTTTATGCCTGGTTTATTTCCTATCTTCAATTTCATCCATGTGACAAAGGACAGGACATATCTATATCTACATCTATCTATCTATCTATCTATCTATCTATCTATCTATCTATATCTATATCTATCTATCTATCTATCTATCTATCTATCTATATATATATATATATATATATAGAGAGAGAGAGAGAGAGAGAGAGAGAGGGAGAGAGGGAGAATTAATTATACTTCTTGACACTGGCAACAAACAATGTAATCTCAGAGTAAAAAAAGATAAGACCAGGGATTAGGGGTTCAGCATAGCTTCATAGCTGGTTGTCTAGCACATATGAGACCCCAGGTTCCCTGCACAGTATTACATTTGAAGCTGGCTACATCTGCATAGTACTGTTCTACCCAAAGGGAAAGGAATGAAATCAGGAACTCTGGGAAGGATGACTTCTTAGACTAAGTACAAAGATGTACTAAGGCCTAGGGCTTACAGTTTAATAGATAGCAGGAGTTGTTCTGTTCCATCAAGATGCTGTGTTTATTACCTGCAGTTGACTGTATTAGGTTGTGTGAGGCAGTTTTGCAAAGCCCTGTCTGTAGTGCAAGCTTTCTTGACTTTGATGCAGTTGACTTCTGGACATAAAGGTATTTTCTATGATAAACTACTAATTGACACTCAAGGTAAAGAGAATTTTCAAGCCCAGGAGCTACTTTTAAGATGGCCCCAATGAGGAGCGCTATTTTATATTTTGCTTCTAGTAGTCAGGTTTTTTAAAAAAAATCTGTTTTGTATATTATTTTTTTTATATTCTTGTATAGCAGTTCTCCATACTATTACATAACTTGTTAAAATCTGAATTTTAACAAGAACAAATCTGTTTTAACAACATAAAAAATGTCTACTTTAGGAAGATTTCACAGAGTGAGTCTTTATAGTTTTTCATCTTGTCCATCAATATAGGTGATTGGAAAAGGACAATAAGAATCTTTGGTGTATATGCTATTGGAGATTGAAACCCAGTGTTTTATACAGACTAGGCAAGCTTGTAACACAAGCTATATTCTTAGCCTTTGGTTTTTGAAAATCAAGTCTCCAGCTGACCTCAACCTTGGAATTCTCCTGCATCTGCCTTCTGAGTGCTGGGATTGCCGGCATGCACCAGCACACTCAGCTCTCAGTGCTACATTTGTGTCTCATCTCTAGAATCTTTAAAGGTGCTCCAGGGACAAAGCTGGTCTAGAAATCTTATAGTTAGATAGTTATGGCTGTGGTTTACTCCTGAAAAACAACTCTTAGCTCCAGGTTACAGACCTAAGCTCAAAGAACATGTCTTTGACTAATATCAGAGGATCACTATTTGGAGAGATATATAGCTCAATGGTACAACATTTGTATTTCATGAATGAGGCCCTGAGGTTGATGCATGGCAAGAAAGGAAATTATACAAAATAGAATTTAACTTATGGTGCATTTGCTTTTGTATTAAGCAGAACTTGGGCTGGAGTTTATTAAAACTCACCAAATGTTTTAAACTTGTCTTTTTACTTTATATTATTTATTAGCTACCAAAAATACATTAGCAGTGTGATTACATTCTTATTTCAGGTTAATGAAAGTACAATGCACACAACAGTACCTCACAGAAAATTCAGGAAATATGTGTGGGGTTTTGTTGTTGTTATGTTTTGATCTTTATTCAGTGTATCTAAGAGAACAGGGCTAGAGATGTACCCTTGTAGAACATGTACTTAACATGCAAAAATCCAGGTTCATTCCAAGCCCTGGAAAAAGGGCAAAGAGGATGTGGGGAGAGGATAAATGGAGACCATGGAGCCATGGTGGATATTCAGCCTGTATTCTGCCAGTGTCTGGTATACACAGATCTCATGTTAATTAAGTTCTGTGCTTCCTTTTCCTTATCATTTTAGTTTAAGGAGGAAAAATAATATATTCTCACTGGATTATGTCAGATAAATGAATTAATTTGCATAACATTTATTATAATAACCAGTACATAGAGAATATTAGTTAATATATGCTTTTATATATGCAAAGTCTCAGTCGTTCCCATCCATGCTAATTGAAAAGCTAGTTGAAAAAGTTAATTGTTATTCTCATGCTGGATGTAGTTAGTTCTTGGTTATATTTTTAGTTTAAACACGATATTGTAGGGTTGAAAAATGACAGTACAAAGGATATTTTAAAGTGACAATTGCCTGTGAGGGGTAAAAGCAGTCCTCTGAAGATCAACTACCATTTTTGCTTTTGTTACTTTAAGAGAAATGAAACAGTTTGGGTAAAAGTAAAGTTATATTAATTTACCTTGTTTTGTTTATTACTGATTTTAATGCTTTATTTTTTTCTAGAAGGAACAGTGTTCTTATTTGTTTTAAAACTATATAAGACCTGTGATTGTAAAAAAGAAAAAGAAAAAAATAAAAATAAAGCCCTGATTGTCTCAGCCTCATTAAGTGGCTTGGATTGAATATTAGCTAATCTGAATACTTATTAGTTAGATAATCTAAAAGTTTCTTGCTAAACCCTCCTTAATGGGCCTGCTGGCAGCTTTGGTCGTCCAGGGGTGGAGTGTTATTGCCAGCATGACAGTGGAGCGGCAGTAATTCAGCTCCAGTTCCTGATTAATGAGGTCAGTGACTTGTTTATTCCTCCTACTTAGAGCCAAAATTAGACCCCATCTAGTTTTTCAGATTGCTCACATATACTTATATTTAAATATTTGAACAAAAATATAATGTAATTCCTTGTGAGTCAGAGGCAGTCCTAATTCATTTTAAGGTGGTACCACAGATAGTCACCCAATATGTTTTCTTGGAATAATGTTGCAAGTGAAATAGTGTGGGTAGATATTTTTGCTACATAATGGTGTATTTTGACTATTATTTCAAGGATTTTAAAAGTTACATAATATCAAAAAGTCTGTATTGAGATTGTGTTAAATACGGACCTCATTATAGGTAAAAGAATATATTTTAATAGAGTGATTCAGAATATATCCAGATAAGAGGCTTCCATTTGAAAGCATGTTAGGCTGCTTATTGGTTTTGTTTCTGAGAATGAAGTATGAAAGGAGCTGAAGAAAATTCTGTTTTACAACATAGGAAACTGTTTGAGAAAGGCTCTACTTTCTTTAAATTTGAAGAGTCAATAGGCAGTCTTTTTGGCCCAAATGCTTAGGATCTATGGAATAACTCACAAAATATGTAGAAAAATGAGCCCATGAGAAGGCTCAGTAGACAAAGACATCTTAATATCATTAGACATGTTACAGAATCAACACCCTAGCCTAGAGATTATTCATCCTTTTACCATCACAGTCTTCTCTGGGGCTCTAATGGAAATGCACTTGCCTTGTTGGGTCTGGGCATACTGAGCCTTCTGTGTGGCTCCAGGACCACTCACCATCTTAGCCATGAGTGAGCGCATAAGCTAAGCGGGTGTTTTAATGTGACCAGTTAGTCGGGGCTTTTGATTGTTCAGAATTGAATAGTGTCATTATCCTATTGTTATATTCTAAATAAAGTACTTCTATTAGTGTTTGTCATGCATAAATAAAATGAGGTTGCTTGATTTTATATTTTGTTTTTAGTAGAGAAACTGTCTATGAGAATGACCAAATTATTTGGGGTCTAATATTTAATAATTTTAGAGATTTTAGCCCTCCCACCAGATCCTAGTATACTTTTGGATGATAAGGAGTTAAATTACTAAAGAAGTTAAAACATTAACACATATATATGTATATATATGTAACATACTCTTCTACATTTGCTATTGAGAATGTGGGTGAGGCAAATATTTTTAAAACTATAATCTATTGGCAAAAAGTTTTTGAATTGAAGCTATTTTGGTAGCTCTTTGGAAACACTGTTGCAAAATGGTTACATATACAGTACACTGTTGTATATAATATACACTGTATTTTCAAGGGAGCCCTCGTGAGTGCCTTGGCTGATGACACCTTACACTTGTGGAATTTACGTCAGAAAAGGCCTGCCATATTACATTCACTTAAATTTTGCAGAGAAAGGTAAGAAATTCTCTTTTCATACAACTAGAATATTTTCTATTCTGTCATGATGTACTCTTTTGAATTATATTCTTTTGGGGTTGTATGTGTTATACTTACTGTGGACTATAAGAAGTAATTTCAATGTCATAGGATACATAATGATACAGAGTTCTTTCTCTCCAAAGAGAATTTTATAAATTATCTTTTTTAAAATAGAAGTAGCTATAGTATAGGTACAAAGAGGGGAAAATCCTCTTTTTGTAACTCCTTTTTGTTTTTAATGAAGAAAGGGCATTACATACAGTCTCTCTGTAACCTGTTTCACTTACCTACATACCTGATGGGTTATCTTATCTCCTTTAAGTAGTCTAGAGGACTATGCCCACATTCCCAAAAAAGTGGATTATGGATGTCTATGTTTGTTTACAGTGTTGAGTATAATTTGTTACAGATAACGAGATAAAAAGGATATTAGATTTGGGGTTCTTCTTGTTTTAAAAAGAGAAAAAGAGAAAATGTAGCAGGATTATGCTGGTAATGTAAATATTTGTCCCGCCTATGGATTTAATAAAAGCTGATTGGCCAAAAGGCAGACAGGAAGTGTGGGCGGGGCTACCAGGCTAAGAAAACTCTGAGTACAGAAAGAACAGAGACAGTTGCCACAGAGCCACCAGAGAGAACTGCCATAGACATGACAAGGAGACGGCAGCAGACACAGAAGAAAGAAGCTGAAATGCTGCTCTGAGAAAAGGTACCGAGCCACGAGGCTGAACAAGATGGGCTGAGTTCAGATGAAGGAGTTACTTATATGCCTGGGCCCTAGGTCAATCAGTGTAGAAATGATATAGCCTGTGTGTGATTATGTGAGGCAAAGTGGGGCCAAGAGTGAGACTAAACCTCTGGTCTAGACCAGAAAGTCTGGGCCAGAAACTTTTACAACACCTTTACATCTCCTGGTCATTTTTGCTCTCATATTATATGGGTGTGTCATAACGTGTTGAGGAAATCTTTTACTATGCCCATATAGCATTCATCAATAGCATTTTTAGACTGTTGGTATCGTAGTGTGTTCAGAAAATCTTCCCCATGTCCATATAGCATTCTCAGCATCAATGGCATTTCCAGACTCTTGTTCCTGTGGCTTTATTTGCTGTGCTGCTGCAATATATGTATATTGTGTATATATATATATATATATATATATATGTAAATGTAAATATGTATGTATTTATATATATGTAAATATATCTAAAACATAACTTTTCTAGAAGTAGAATAGTAGGTCTAAAAGTATCTTTCTTAAGATTTGTGAACTTTAGGGGCTAGAGAGATGGCTCAGCGGTTAAGAGCACGTCTGCTCTTCCAGAGGACCCGGGTTCGATTCCCAGCACCCACATGGCAGCTAACAACTGTCTGTAGTTCCAGTTCCAGGCAAAACACCAAGGCAAATAAATAAAGTTTTTTCTTAAAAAAAAAAAAAAAAAAAAAAAAAAGATTTGTGAACTTTAGACATTTGACTGAAGCCATCTTCATCCCAATTTTATTAAAACACTGTCTTCCAAATGTTTTTTATTATTATGCTTCATCTTTGATTCATGTGGAACTTACTTTGGAATGAAATATGATTAGTGTATAATCTTCACAGTTTATGAAACTATTTCTAGGTGTGTGCATGTGTTGTGTAGTAGTAGTAATAGAATTAGTTGGCATTAAAAATAAAATCACTTTTTTCCTCCTAGGATTAGCCTATCTTACTGTTGTGATGAATGTTGTGTTTTCCTGTCCAGTCGCATATACAAATCAGTCTTTGACTCTAGGCTTCTGCCCCCAGTAGCCTTCCACACACCCCACACCACGGCAAGGCTGAAGCTAAAGTAGACCTCTAAAATATAGCAGGGCATATCCACATGAAATGTGAGTGGGTGGGGATAGATTAGACCTAGTGAGAGGTCAGTAATGCTGATTACATCTTGATTGGGAAGGTAAATTACATCATTTCAGTCATGCTTGCTTCTAGAAGGGCAGAAGGGAGAGAGAGGTTAGTAGCAAAGTCCATGGGGAAAACTAAGAAGCAAAAAGTAAAGATATCTTGAAAATAACTCTGATCTCTTGATTTATGCACAGAGTTTTTAATCTGTTTGCCAGTGGCATCTCAGGGGATGCTCTATGTCAGTTTCAGTGTCACAGGATATATGTCAGGGGGACATTTGGTCCTAGTACTTACCTCTCATCAGTTCCATGCTACACAGGAGCTGGACATCTAAAAGCATGGTTGTCACACTCATAATTTTGCCCCCAAGAAGGCATTTGGCAATGTCAAGAGACAACTTTGAATGTTACAGGTAAGAAGAGTACTGCTGGCTTCTACTGGATAAATGTCAGAGATTCTCCTATCCCACTACAGTGCATATGGTACCCACAACAAAAAACTATATGGTCCCAAATATCAGAAGCATAAAAAGCAAGAAACCCTGATTGTATCAAGTCGAAATGATGATAATTTGGTCAATGTACGGATATAAAAGTTTTTGTAAGTTACTAGTCAATAGAAAGAACTTGCCAGGAGCAAGAATTCTAGCAAAAGGCTATTTCTGATTTCTTATTTGTCAATAACATGCCCATATGTTCAATTGGGCAGAGGAGTATGGTAGTGCATTGTCCAGGCTCATATGTAGTATTGGATATCTATTAAATACTCTTAATGAATTAACTAAACACCAAGGGATCCAGTGTTAGGAACTGATGATTACCAAATATGGAGGTTATTTACATAGCAGTATTTCTAAGGATAATGCTGCAGTTTTGATCTGGAGGTCTTGTTGTGTTTCTCTAGTCTGGTTCTAGAACTCTGCCCCACAGTTGCAGACCCTGTTTTGTGATGTTATGGAAATTAGGAGAAAGGACCTAGTAGAAAGATATAGGTCACTAGGTGGAGTCTTTAATATATTGTCCTTTACCCCTTCCTGTTGTGGGTTCTGCTTCCTGTTCCACATCAATTGATAAAGTTCCTCTGTCACATGCTCTATTGGCCCTCATGTTCTGCTCACACTTGTGGGGTCAACTAGTGTAAAACTGTGAGCCCAATGGAGTCTGTCCTCCCATGATCTGTTTTAATCAGGCACTTTGGTCACAGCAATGGCTGTTAACTAACACAGAATCCTCAAGAAATTGTGTAATTGTGGTAGACACTGATGGGGAATGACAAGCCAATCTAAGATGTATTAGCAGATAAAAGTCCCTTCATGAGAAATGCACACAAGTAGCATTTTTCAGAAAATGAAGCCTGGTGTTTGTTGTCTACTCCCTCCCCAACCCTTGATTGGGCAACATTATATAAGGCAGCTTACATGGTTGTATGCCATGGTTGTAAAACTTGGACAAAAGAAGTGACCTGATGGAATGCTAGACCTGTAAGATGGTTATGCACATAACCCACAGAGACTAGTTAAGTCTGTTCAAAGTTCAGATTCTTCACGTGTTTATGAGGGCAGCAGTAAACAGGAAATTGAAGCATGACTAAATATTTCTTAAATACATCCTTTGGAAGAGATTCCCTATGAATCTCTTGGCTGTGAACAGTTGGAGTGATAGAACCTCACTAGCCATGGGCCCTGGTCTTCGCAGACAGACCTGGTTCTGTTACTGTGTCTTCACATGGCTGCCAGGTGAGAGGTACTGGACCAAGTTGCCTGGCTTTTCTCATCATGTGGCTCTTCACAGGAGGAGGTGGAGTCAGCTGTTGCCACCACAACAGTGAGTGCTTATTCCACCTGAATTCTTTGCCATTCAAAACTTCTATGGTACCCTAAAGAGTTCTGTCAAAGTAGCTTCCCCAGCTGGGGAGAGGCAAAAAGGGCAAGGTCTGCGATGCTTTGCCCATACTTCTGTCTTTCATTAGTAGGAAATCTATTTTTCTTAGCTAAATATAAGTGCTTTACATTCATTATTTATTTTTCATACCAAACAGGATATAATCTTCATTATGCTGTAGTAACAAATTCTCTCAAATCCTCAATGTCTTGTTTCAACCTCTTATTTTGCTACTCTGTGCATCCTTTGTGGACTTGTTGGAAATGCTATTTCTTATTGTTCACTTCATCACAGAAACTCTGAGGAACAGTCAGTCTTTAAAATATTGTCAGTTACTGAAGCCAAAGGAAAAGAGAGCATGTTAAATCTATTGACCCTTAAGAAAGATCCTACTGTGAAGTGATACTCATGTCTTGCACTCTTATTTTAAGGGCCAGAGCATATCATGTGGCTATCCCTGATTTGAGTGATACACCCAGCAAAAGAAAAATCTACAATAGTGGGTGATGATGACCTCACTGAAATGGTGGGTGATGGTAACCACAGTGCAGTGGTGGGTGATGATGACCTACAGTACAGTGGTGGGTGATGATGACCTCACTGCAGCAGAAGGTGATGATGACCTCACGGTAGCAGTGGGTGATGACCTCACTGCAGCTGTGGGTGATGATGACCTCACTGCAGCAGTGGGTGATGACCTCACTGCAGCTGTGGGTGATGATGACCTCACTGCAGCAGTGGGTGATGACCTCACTGCAGCTGTGGGTGATGATAACCACAGTGCAGTGGTGGGTGATGACCTCACTGCAGCAGTGGGTGATGATGACCTCACTGCTTACTTTTACAGTTGACATTAAACTTCTAGGAATAGGAGCCTAGTTGTCTGTCATTCCAGAATGATCCGAATTAACTTGGCTTAATTACCATTTCTCTTTTATGCCATTCTCATTTTATGGTCAAACGTAGAAAGGTAGAAATATAAGAAAAATGCACTAGATGCTATTTGTAAAATTCTGAAAAATTGTTACCCTAAACCTGTACATTTTGTGCATTGCTTTGTCTTCAGGAATAGATTATATTTTAGTGAAACTTTCTGTAATATAATGGAAATTATGTAGTATTTAAGATTATTTTTTATAATATGTATTTTTATTATAGTTTAATTTTTTTGAACTGTAGTAAATTGTGGTGTATAAAATTTCACTTCTTAAGAAATTTAGCTTGTAGTTAATATTAGGCATATAGTATTGTGAGAATTGATAATATAAATATGTTTTTATAGGTTGTGCTTTGGTCTTATTGCAGATAGTTGAATATCAAGTCTTGCCTTAGCTCTACAAACGAGAAAATTACTTTACACCTTATGTGATGTTTACTAATTTACAGAAAAATTTCCTCTAAGCCTCATAGTCTTTAATGTTTTATTTCTCTTAAATGCTAAAGTCTTTTCCCCCCAATTTTTCTATTTACTCTGAGGATAGTTATAGAACATATATCTTAGTCCTGACTGCTGAGCAGATATTTGGTGTAATAAACATAAAGGGCCTGAGTCTTACTTTTAGAATATTGGTCAAAGCTACAAAGAGTACTTAAACGTCCCAGGTGTCCAATTAAATGCCTTTATTCATACTAAATGAATAAATATGCATTTTAGTTTCCATAGAATGATTCTTGATTTTGAGTAAGAACAACCTTAGGAATTTCCTGGCTGAGCAGTCACCTGATTATCCACAGACAACTGAGACACCAGAACTGCATTTTCCTACTGTCCCGAGGCTGGTTTCTTTTGAAGCCATAGCTTGTGGATAGGCAGATGGTTGGTTGTTTTCCTTCCTATGGTTTCCTTGTGTGCTAGACCCTAATTTCTTATGAGAATACCAGCCACCCTGCATTAGGGCTAATACAATGAATATCTTGGCAATATGTTCCAAATATAAGCATATATATTTGGATAGATAGGACTTTAGCATCTGATGGAGACTGATTTCTCATAAAAGGAAGTAGTTTGCAACCAGCCAGAGCACAGGGTAGAAATTATCACAAAAAAGAAAAAATACACATATTTTCAAGATCGAAGAAGAATTCAAAATTTTTCTCTAAAATTATTATGTAACTTCTTATGCTATCATCAGGTTCATAGTCCTTTAGAGACTAATGTGCCATGTACTTTTTATCACAGGAATTCATTTGCCAGTGGTGTGAACCATAGCATCCAAAGGAACTGGTAAAGTGATATGTATTAGAGAGTACTTTAGTGTGGTGTTTAGTGCTCTGATCTCTGTTACAAATTGAACTGTGTCTCAGTGTTCAAGTTCTAACCCCACAATGTGACCTTACTCAAAAGTAGGATTTTTCCAATAAAACCAAGTTAATGTGGCCAGGACTAATGTAACTGGTGTCCTTATAAGAGAAGAAGAACACACACACACACACACACATACATACACACACACACACACACACACACACACACACCAGGGAGGGAGAGGAGAATGAACATCATGTAGTGACATTTAAGATAATAACAGATTGGAGTAATGAATCTTTAATTCAAGCAATAAAGAATAGCTGGCAACACCAGAAGCTAAAGGAGCGGAGCGGGGCGGGGTGGGTGGGGAGCAAAGCCTGCTCGGAACCCTGTCCACATTGGATGTCTGTCCTATAGTTTTCAGAACTGCAAGAGAAGAAGTTTGCTTGTTCTAATTTACTGTGCCAGTCCTAGAAACTGACATACTTCTGTTCTTGCTTGGTACTGACAACCTTGTCATGTACCATTGAGTTTATCCATGCAGAGGAGAACTTCTTGGCTTTGATAGAAACTGAGAATTTGATAAGCGAAATTCTATTTGGCACTTGCAGAAAATGTTCCACTTGGCTTCCACTTTGATATTTTTCCCTTTGAAGGACATTTAATTAGGAAGAAGTCATGGATTAATAAGCAGCTACAATTTCCCCCTCCTACTTTGAACTCATCACTATGAATTAGAATGAGCATTATTCTCACCAGTGCTATTTTTTATGAGTTTTGAAATAACAATGAAATGAAAGCGAAGAATTGAATTAAGTATATGGACTCCATATTCAGGGCTAAAGTTGTCTAATATTTACCTTGTTCTTATTGTTTATCAAACTCTTCCATATAAATGTTATTTTTTCTTGGCAAATCAGGAAAATATTCCTCACTGAAATGTTATAGGTAGGACTTTTTTCTCCTCAAATGTCCTAATAGTTGCTGTTGATACTGAAATATATTTCTAAAAATGCTTTTTATATATGGCAGTTTTATTTAATTATAGATGCATATTTTTAATTTAAAGAGTAATCATTTATATGTTCTAAATTAAATCATCTGATACATTAGTTCTCATTCTCAGAATTTATTTTGGTTTAACTGCCATGGAGGAATCATTGATACTTAATATGAATCTCACAAGAAAAGAACTGTTTGGCAGTTGGAGCGACTCACTCCTATAAAGGCCAAGGCAGTGAGGAGTGAAGACGCCTGGTAAGCAACAGAAATGGACTGGCTCTTCTTCTTGTCATTTTTGAGTGACATAAATAAATTAACATAGCAACAGGGCCCCTTTACCACATTATATCTTTATTTTCCCGTAATATTAACCAGACATTGTGTTTTTCTGATATACAAAGCTTACAATTTTCTCAGCAGGCACATGTACATCACACAACAAAGAGCTGGAAAAGTACCATTAGCCAAAAGCCCACCTATAAATGTCTTACAGAGATTTCAAATTAGTTTACTGCACATATTATGCAAGAAGAAAAGTAATTCAGTGCTGAACTGAAAGTCTAGAATTGTACCTTCTCTTGTACCATACTGTCAAAATACTTTCCAGGTTTTGTTTTTTTAGAATCACATGGTCTTCTGTAGTTTAAACTGGCCTTGAAGTCTCTGATCCAAGTGATGGATTACAGGTGTGTACCACAATACTCCAGATAAAATCCTTTTTTTTTTTTTTAAGAAGCTTATTGAAAAGGGCACAAGCCTTAGAAATGAAAGATTTGATTGGTGAAATTCAGAGCTGTAAAATAAGAAGTTGAGAATGATGCCCAGCACTGTTTAGAAAGTAGATGCATGCCTTTTACCATTCTGGACGTGACCCTCACCCAGAAAAAGATTGGTTATTGGTGCAGACAGAACAAGTCATTTTAGAACATGGGTATACTTAGACAAAGATGTAAAGTATCAAATAAAAAGAGTTACCATTTGATGAATTTGAAACTGTAAAAGAAGATAACAAGGAAGTGTTGGATAACTTCTGAGATTAGGTATCCATCACAGCCAAAACTCTGAACAAAAAAAAGACTTATTCGGAGAAAATAGTCAGATCATGTAGAGACCTTGCAATAAGTTAACATGTGAAAGGATGAGATGAAAAGAGGGCCATGTAACAAAATTTAAAGACAAGAGTAGGCTCATATCTTTTAGTCAATGGAATAGGTCCTGTACCAAAACAAAGGCCAGAATAAATGAACCCCCTCCTTTATAAAATGCTCAGCCAGTGGTGGGGGCTATTTGAAATAGTTCATTATGTTTGTGAGGTGGAGGAGGATGGAGTGCAGCTTGGGATGCGGAGTAGACCTGATTTTTTATATCCTGCAGCTGGACAGGAGGGATGGGCAGTCAAAGCAGTGCTTCAGATTTGAGGCTTTAAAATACTTATGTGGTTCTTCTCAATTATTTTTAAATAAAAATCTGTCACCAACACAATACTAACTAAACTCGCAGTCACCTTTCAGAAAGTGTGAGGAGACTAAACATCTCATGACCCGCTGCTAAGAAAGCCGTGTTCCAAGTACTCTGGAACAGCTGTGTGGTATCCATATATTCCGTGAAAGCTCCACTCCTAAATTTGAGCCTAAGAGAGGCAGGTGTCAGTGTGGGACCTGCCTGATTCCTCATGCCCACCCTTTGTTATTTAAACGCACATTCACCTAAGTGAGGTGTGACTGCATTTCCAGTTTAGTTTATCTTAAAATAGGAGCATTATCCCCAGTGGACTGGACTTAATCAGCTGAGTCTTTTAAATGGTTTTTCAGTCGACCTTACACAGAAAGCTTAGAATCTAAGATGGCTTCAGTAAAAGAACCTTGTTCTGTGTTGGCCTTGAAGATACAGTGAGTTACATTGAAGGGTCTGAGGGACAGCTAGGACATGTAGACTGTCTTGCTACTGCAGAAGTTGAATTTTTCTAGCAACCCAATTGAGCTTGGACAGATTGTTTCACAGTGTTTTTGGAGAGGTAGTTAGGATGAAGCTTGGCTGCTTAATAACCTGCATTTCAGGCCTTTGTGTTTCTAAACAGTCTTCAGATACAGGGTCCAGACATCAGAAACTGAAACAGTGAGTTTGGATTCATTAAGTTTATAGTGATTTACAGCAGTAAAAACTACTACAGATCTTGGAATCTGAATTTGGTGTCACTTAGCAAGGGAGCTGTGCTCTGAGAAATGAATCATTCTGTGGTTTCATTTTGCAAGCATCTGTTGGTACTTTTCCTTGGGGAAGCCATCATTTACTCAACTAGTATCCTAAACAGAGCAAAACAATGATTCCTCCTAAGTCCAGCTTGCTGAACAAGGGAGTTGAGAAGGCTAGGTTACAGGGTCTTGGGTGAAGGATTACCAGACTGTGGACCATAACAAAACAGCTTTACCATGGAAAAGTCCCAGGACAGATGATCAACTTCTGAAAATTGCACAAGTAGAATCTTCCCTTGGGCTGACCCTTCTCTCTTGACTGTGTCCTAGCACCACCTCAAAACATTTTGCAGCTGAGGCCAAACCATGTGCAGGCTGGAGGGAGGGAGGGATTATAATCTCGGGTGAGGACCATAGGCCAGATCTTGTGAGTCTCTGGTTTGGGGAATCATTTTACTCTATTTCCAGGTAGCAGCATCCATACTGTGTCTAGAGAAAAATATTTCACACCAACATTGTAGAATGTATCTAAATGAACTTAGGACCAAGGTGACATCTAGTAAATAGAGTCTTATATTATATGTGCTTTTTGACTGGCTAAACAAATAGAAGTGTTTTTTGAATGCGACAGTGGTAGATGGGGCCTAAGTTTTGAGGAATGTGAGAGAAAAGCCCACAGTTGCCTCCAACAGGCTGTTTGTAGTGCTCTGGAATGCCAGTGAAACTCAGGATGGAGTGAGAAACGTGTTAGTGGAACTGGGAGAAAGTGCTCCCTCTTTACAAAGCTCAGAGCTGCAGAGAATTGTCCCCTTCATAATGAATGTGTGATTAGTATGTATTTTTAGTTGATCTTTCCTAGGAAAACGTTGAAGGTGGGACTTGATATCTTTTTCCTTGCTCCTTTGTGATAAAGTGCAAGCAGAGAGTGTTAAGCTGAAGGAAACCAGAACTTGAGCAGAATTCTCACTTCAGTGGAGGTGGCAAAGGAGAGAATTCTTTTGAAAATGTAGCCTAAAGGAAAATAAATGATAGCTCCACGGAATGTCTCAGAATCTCCCCACAGTGTTTATTGTCACAGGAGGTGCCTTTAAAAAACAAAAGAGAATCCCATTGCTGACACTCAGACTGAGAACCTATTTGAAGTTTAAGATCTCATCCTCTTGTCTTATCAAGAGCCTCATGGTCACCCGTGGAAAGTGGTAGGATTTGTATGCAATGGAGCCAGACCTGGTTTTATTTATTTATTTGTTTGTTTGTTTGTTTATTAGTGGGAAAAGAGTGTTAGTAAAAAACATTGCTAGCTTGGACTAGAAGAAATAGGACGGGGTGACAGGGTGCCATGGCTGCCTAGACACAGATTTACACTTCCTTCCGTTTGCTGGGTCTCCATCTTAGATGTTTTCTTGACTAAGTTTTATGATCCAGTCTCAGTGCCATGAAGATCAGAGGCTTGTGCCCCATTGTACTGAAGGTTCAAGTTCTCTTCTATGCCTACTGTGGTTTTTTTTTTTTGTTTTTTGTTTTTGTTTTTTTTACTTATTTCTAACCTTGGTCTACTTAGTCTGAAAATAAGCAGCTTAGACTTTATTAAAGTTTCTTATTTTCTTAGATCCAATGTTTCAGTGCTGGTTCTCATTGCTATACCTTTTCTGTGAACTAACCCAACTAAAGATTTTATTTGAAAATGAACACTTCAAGGCAGTGAGCCGAATCTGTGATGAGGTGAATAATACAGAGATTTCCTTTGAAACAGTTGCCAGGGAAACGGTAGTAAGAACAGAAATTTGGAGGGGAAGGAATGGTCAAGATGCATCTGAAGAAAACTTGGAGCTAAAATATACTTACCCTGAAAAAGCTGCCTAATTAGTCAGATTTAAAAACTAGACATTAGCAGGCAGGCATGGATAGAGGAGGGGTCCAGGGGGCCCTCTCCCTTACTACTGAATGATTATTCCCTATCAATCCATCAGGGAGATAAGGAGTGACTGCCTTCAGTTGTGTCCCCTCTGGTGACAGTCTCAATCCATTGCTCGCACAAATAGCCAAAATACATCTGTAAGTTGAGTAGCATTGCAATCAGGGCATTCGTGACTCTAAAACTTACATGGCAAAAGAAAACGCTAGAAAACCCACGACAGTATAATTTTGAAAAAGAAATACAAGGTAGTGGTACCTGTTTTACTAGGAACCCCTATGGCCTTCCCGCAAAAGTGCTAGAAATTAGAAACAGTAATTTCCCAGAGAGAACAAATGTATTGAAGCCTAGAATGAGTCCAGAAGTCTATATGTGAAGAGAGATGCACATGTTAAGTGACAGAGTGGCCTAGTCTACATGTGTGAGACACTGACCAAAAACAAAAAACAAAGCAAGACAGTTCAGTGAGCACAAGGTACTTGCCACAGAAGACTGGCAACCTGAGATCTCCAGAACCCATGCTAGAAGAGGGAGCTGATTCTGGAAAGCTGTGCCCCAAACTAACTGCACATGTATACTGTGGTACAGACATATCCACAAGTACATACATCGCGCGCGCGCACACACACACACACACACACACACACACACACACACACACACCACAAATAAATATTTTTTTAAAAATTAAGAAACTAATTTCTCTCCCAATGTCAAATCTTTCATGTCTGTCTTGTTTTAGAAACATACTAGAAAAATAAAACATTCTGTTTGTTTATAAATCTAGGAATAGCAAATTTGGGGGAAGGAGATACAAATAAAAACCAAATGTGTATAGAAAGTTTGTGTAAGTGCATAAATTTGGGTTTGTGTGTATTGAGAGGGATAGAGATAGATAGATAGATAGATAGATAGATAGATAGATAGATAGATAGATGATAGATAGGTAGATACATGATAAAAAGGTAGATACATGATAGATAGGTAGGTGATAGATAAATGATAGAAAGATAGATAGATAATTAATAGGAAGTGAGGATGAGAGAATAAATATGAATTTAGTTTTGATTCAAGGCAATATTTCAGCCTTGTGATACATGGAACTGTATAGATTCCTGACAGGTTTTTCTGGCCCTTTAAAAATTGATTTTTTAAGTGTAAAAATTTATTTTCCTATTTGATTTACATGCCTTTTCTTCATTTTCAAGTAACATAATTTTGATTTATGATTGTAGTAGCTTAGCTATCTACTGCTGCATAAGCAACTATCCTCAAGCTGAAGAGGCAGCTATGACGAATGGTCTCTCTCTTTCCTCATAGTTGTCTGGGTCAGCAGCAGGAGTGGTTCCCCTGCCCCACAGTCAGCTGGACAACTGCAGTTAAAGCCGCCTAGCTGTCAGATGTCAGGCCAGCCATTCTCAAATGTCCTGGTTGGATTGGCCTGTGGGCCTAACCAGTGTCTGTCTTATGTGGACTACATCATGTGCTACTCGAGTTCCAAAAATATTGAAAACCAGTAATATCCAGAATGTGTAAAAATGTCTTTCAAACCTCTATCTTTGGCCCAGCTGCTAATAACACAGTAACTCAGTGATAGATCAGTGTTATAGACCATGTGCTTTTCAACTATTGTTCAAAATATTCCAAATTTGACACTTGTCTCCAGGCTGTTCTGTGTGTCAATGGTGTTATAATTCTGTTATGGAATATTTTATTGGATTCATTAAATGGCAAAAAAATATCTTGCAATCCCTGCTCATTCATATACATATTCAAAAGTTTTAAGTTCATGTCACTCTTTTTAAGTAAACAGTCTTTTTGCTTGTCACTGTATAAAAAAAAGCTTGATTCATCTTCATTTTACACTTATCTCTCAGTAAAAAGGCAAGATCCTACATTTATAACTTGAGAAAGACAGTCAACTTTATATAACAGATTGAAAGAACATTGTGAGATAGAGTGAGTTGAGTCCATTTCGTTCCAAGCATGACTTCCACATTGTGTTACTAAATGACTAAATTATGCAGGATTGGTAGGATGTTGAGCTGCCCCCTAGATGTTGTGGGGGTAATGACATTTTCTTATTATCCTTTCACTAGCATCATTAGCTGGGTACTATTTTTTTTTTTTTTCAGTTTGGTTGGGAAGGAAATTTTAGTTTTTCATTTTTCATACAGTCACATGCTCAGAAACAGGAACAAAATGATGAATAAAAAATTGTTGCATTGTGATTAGTGCCATTGTGTTTCCTTCTCTTTTTGCTTACTTAAATAATAAAGTTAGTTTTAAAAAACAGTAATTTGGGGGCTAGGGAGTTGACTGAGCTATTAAGAGCTCTGGCTACATTTTTAAAGGACCAGTTTTGTTCCCAGCATCCACGTGGGTCAGGTTGCAGTGGCCATGTTATACACCACCGTGTGGGTACTGTGAATCAACAACATGTCTGAAACGGCAGCCAGTGCTCTTACCTAATTGCTGAGCCATCTCTCCAGCCTGAGACTGTAGTTTATTTTTAATAACACACAGATAGCATTCATTGAATATTTAACGTCAGGCTCTGTTTTACGTACCTAAAATGCTTTGTCTTACTGATCACTGATGGATACTGGGAGGTAGATATGTTTTGCTTCTTAGAAATCATGACTGAAAGATTGAATAGCTTACCTAAGAATATATACTAATAAGAGAGAGAACCTAGGCAGTCTAACTCTATTGCTTACGTCTATGTTAACTAGAACTAGATAATATTTCATAATTCCTAAATTCATAGATATCTTTTTTTTTTTTTTAAAATTTTTTTTTGATTTATTTATTTATTATGCATACAGTTTTACAGAAGAGGGCGCCAGACCTCATCATAGATGGTTGTGAGCCACCATGTGGTTTTGCTGGGAATTGAACTCAGGACCTCTGGAAGAACAGTCAGTGCTCTTAACCTCTGAGCCATCTCTCCAGCCCCTCATAGATATCTTTAAACAAAACTATTTGGTAGTTTTTGAGTTATAAGCAACATAAATTAAAAATGTATACCAATGCACACTGTTTTGATACATATCTGCATACTCTGTTGAACCATTATTACAATTAAGATACTACACTTACCCATTAATCTAAAATTCTTCCTTTTCCTTATTCATTAAGGTTTCCAAAAAGGTGATATGGGTTTCTGCTGTCTTGGAAATAACAAAGTACAGGTTGATCATTCCTAATCTAAAAATCTGAAGTAGGAAATTATCTCAAATCTGAAACATGAGTACCCACATGAAAATAAATGGAAGTTTCTACACTTTATTTCATAAGGACAGGATTCAGTCAAAATGTAGGGACTCAAAAGTTATACAAAGTTACTTTCAAGTTATATGTACAAGGCGTATATGTGGTTTAAATCATGTTGTGTTTAGACTTATGCTCCATTCCCAAAATATTTTATTATTTATTTACTACTATTTGAAAATATGAAAACGTTTAAAATCTAAAACACTTTTAGTCCCAAGAATGTCAGAAAAGTGATACTCAGACTGTACTTTAAAATTGTTTGGCTGATTTAGTAGCTATATCTATAGTTGATTATAAGAAATTCATATAAATCCTTTAGAGAATACATTTTATCATATAAAACATTAAAACCTACAAATGTCTAAACCTTAAGGTCTACCTGACCATTAACTCTAAAAAGGAATAAGAGCATAAGCTGTTGCTGTTTAAATATGTATTTTCATCTTGTAGGATCTCTGTAATGAAATTGTGCATATATGGAAATAGCAAACATGTATGTCTGTTCTTGCTAGAGGCCTAGCATTACATTGGGGCATATAGCCTGTTGTTCTCGGTTTGTATTATTTGTTTATTATTATTATTGTTGTTGTTATTTGCCACCATGGTTGAGCATTGACTTAAAAGTTAGATCTGTGATGTACCCATGGCTACAAAGTGAATAACGTAGGCAGATTTGATACATATTTTTACTTTAAAACTATTCTCTTGATCATGCCATAGTGTTTAATCTAAGTCTGAATGTTTGACATACAAGTTGAATTATCATGATTTTAATTATAGTGAATAAATGAATCTGATTATTTCATTGTCAGTTTTTCTTTTCTAAGTATAAATATAATTTTCTTATGTTTTCCTTTTAAAATTATACATATATAATTATTATATTTAATAAATAAATTATTTTATAAGTAACCAACTAATACAGTTAGGGAAATGTATCAAATATTATACTAATTTCCATTCTGTTTGTGTTTTATCTTGCAGGGTTACATTTTGCCATCTGCCTTTCCAGAGTAAGTGGCTCTATGTGGGCACTGAACGAGGTAATATACATATTGTCAATGTGGAGTCCTTCACACTCTCAGGCTATGTCATTATGTGGAATAAAGCCATTGAACTGTAAGTTTGAGCCAATATTCCATATCTAAAAGTATCAAGTATCAGTATCTTAGAGCTTTATGTTAGTGAATCCCTGGGGGATTAATATAGATCTTTTATTTTTTCAATAAGTATTCTTTTGTCATGACATTTGATAAATTTAAGTCTTTTTATATTCGACATATATTTATAAGTGTATAATATTATATTTTTATCTGTGTATAAACTGTTACATTTAATAGTTGCAATGTAGCAGTTGTTCCTGTCAGGTTAAAAACATTCATTTTTTCTTTTATCTTTTAATTCAATTTTTTTCTTTATCCTTCAAATTATTTTTTATAGCTTCTGATAATCATGCAATATAAATGCTTGTTAAAATTAGTATATCACCAAGATTAACAAAAATCAGGTTGAATTGTGGTGCCAAGAATTTCTAGTGCTAATTTTTACTTCCTGCAGTTTGTTGTATCATCTCTTTTTGTAAGTTCTAAGTTACAGTGTTTAAGTAGAGAATAAAGGCCTAAAGCTGTTGGCAAGACTCTTCAAATACATTTCACAATTTTAATCTTTGACACAGAAAAATTTTGTGATTTATCTCAGACAGTGTTTTGGTGTAGCTAGAGTAGTGTGCTTAAAGGGTGTTTCTATGACAAGAATATTGCTCCCCTCCCTTGGAAGTATGGGTTTTCAGTTCTTTGGGTAGATCATGACATCTAGTGGGTAGAGATGGTCTAAGTCTCCACAGTTCTAGAGTAGTGCGGTGTCCCAGCCTCAAGCATTCATGAACAGAGATGTATTTTTTTTTTAAATGCATGAGCATAATCCCAGTAATATTTACCTATATGCTCACTCTTTCTCTGGTATAGGTACCATTAATTTTTGGTTTTTCAAAATATAAAGCAGATTTTTTTTCTACTTCTTGTATAAGCTGTAGCACTGGATAGGATATACCAGCTAAAATCTAGCTTTAGATGTTGCATTGTTTTAAAATATTAACTTCATAATTAAAAGAGATTTTCTATGCTAAAATAAATGTTTGACTTAACTGAAAAATCTTTCTTATATAGGAAATGCAATATAAATTTTTATAAATTTTGTTAACTTTCAAGCAAATGATTTTTACCATTTTATCTTTGATTGGCAACTTAACTATTTTCTTCATACATTAGCCTTTTTTATTGTGATGAATACTAAAACTTCTAATTGAGTAAAAAGTCTTATGTTTTTTTCCAGGTCATCTAAATCTCACCCAGGTCCTGTTGTCCATATAAGTGATAATCCCATGGATGAGGGGAAGGTAGAATTTTTTCTAAACAAACATTTGTTAATTAATCCATGATGTTTTGATTTTTAAATATGTAAACTGTCCTAGGACCGCACTTTTGCCGAGAAATTGAGATTGGACCAAGGTTTGTATATTGAATAATGTAATGGCTTGTTATTCCTTATGAAGAACAAGTTGAAGAATAGAATGATTTCTAATTAAAAGGGCTAAAAATCCTAGAGATTAAATAGAATTTAATAAAAAATAAGATATTTGAATTTGGCTGATTCAGAATATTTTCTTTGATTTTCTGATAATGTAGACCTGTTTTTTTGGGGGGGAAGGCTCTTAATTTAGTCTACAGCTTTTATAGTGCTTCTCATATATTACATTATCTTAAAGTAGTCTCTATACCTCAGCTTCTTTAAATTCTTTTTCACAAATAAGTCTGATTAATGATACATAGTATTAATCAATTAATAAGATATAAAATCTTGTTTAATTTTTTTATACCCATGAAGTCTATATCTAGCTATTGTTAGCTTGGGTTAGTTAATGCATTTAAAACTAATATTTTCTTTTCTGTGAAATTCTGTTTCTTACACTTACGGTAATCATCTTTCAGATAGTTCTGTTAATAATGGTCCTTTCCCAACTGTGAAATCTTAGGATGTTAACCTCAAAAGTCTGTCAGAAATCAGTGATGAAGGGATTTGACTCAAACATTTTCTTCTCTCTGTGAGTGCATGTGTGCATCAGTTCAGGTGTGTGCAGAAGACAGTACTTCCTTGGAGCTATCCACCACCCCAGCTCTCACTGTCTTTCCACTTCCTCTTCTGCACAGATCTCTGAACTTGAAGAGGGACTGTGTGACAAAGACATCCTTTAGGACTGAGTCCACCTTCCCAGAGCATCCTTCTCATCTTGATCTCTGGTTTAGGGTTAAGGTGTTGAGTGCATCTACAGTCTCTGGCAGGGTGACTGAGTTTTCCTTAGGATATAGTCTGGGTTTCTCTGTTGTTCATAATACCCTCACTAGAAGGACATGCTGAAGCCATACTCACTGTTCCCCAAGTGCAGACTGCTCTCTGCTGCTTCCATGCTATGATTTCTGTCAGTCTTGCTTGCAGGGCTGGCTCACCATTTTGCTGACTTCTCAACACTTTAAGGTCCAAATTACAAGTATATATAAATCACTCTGCCCAGATAATTCTAGCAGAAAATATTGTTTCTCCTATATCCATAGATCTTCAGCCATGCAAATGTTATGGCATGCACTGCCTTTGTTAGAAATGCATGTGTATCACTGCTCCTCTGAACTACACAGAGCTGTGTTCATACGCAGGGCAACCACTTGTTTTATTTCTTTATGTCTGGTGGTGGAAGTTAAGTTCAGGGCCTTGCACCTGCTAAGCAAGTACGCTACTAGTCCTCTAACTTCCAGCCTTTTTCATTCACTTGTTTGTTTTTTATGTAGGATTTTACTATAGCACAGACTGACCTGGATTTCACAGTCCGGCTTCCCAAGTGCTGAGATTACAAGTGTTGACCATCATGCTTGATTTTAAGAGAAAAAGTGGTACATTAGTTAGTGATTCGAAGAATTCTTTTTCTAGGTCAAAGGACATTCTAGTAGGAATAATTTTTTAAATATTAGTTTTAAATATACATGTGTGAAACTCTCATATATGTATATTACACATCTTGATCACATTACTCCCTATTACTTCCCCTCTCCTCCCTCTAGACCTCTTTTTCTCCCCAACAAGTCTCCTCTCTGTTCTTACAGTTTTTTGGGTTTAATTGGAGTTGCTTCTCTGAACATGGTGGGTTTTATTTCCTGTAGCATCGACAACTTACCAGCATCTATACCGTTTATGGAAATGATTCCCCCTCTTCAGCGTGTTGACTATCTGTAGATCCTCAGCTGGCGTGGAGCTTTGTGGGTCCCTCTACCATCCCTGCTACAGTGTTGGCAGGCTAGATCTAGTTCAGGTGACCACAGTGTCTGGGAGTTTATGAGTGTAATAGCCTTGTCATGTCCAGAAGATTGGATCATAGCATTTTTTTTTCTTCCCATGGCTTTGATAATTTTTGTGCTCCCTCTTCCATGATATTTCCCAATTTAGGGGCGGGGGAGCATAGCATGGGGCATGACATAGATGTCCATTTTAGGAACAAACACTAAATAGTCGACCAGCTAGGACTCTGTATTACCTACTACCCATTGCAAAATACAACTTCCTAGTAGGAGTAAATCCTAGGAAGATTTTTCAAGTTTTACATAATGTAGATTCTCATTTTCCCCATCTTGCTTCTGTAGAGAAGCTCTAAGAAGCTTGTGATCATTCAAGCCTAACCATTAGGATGTTGTGGCTGGCTAAAAGACCTTCTTAGATTATTCATAATGTGAATGGACAAAGATAATTTCTTAGAGTTACAAATCTATGACGTGGCTTTTTCACACCGGGAGCTCTTTACCATCCTCTTGACCTGCTAATACAGTTTATCAATTTAAAATTTTCTTTTCTTTATTTCTGAATGTCTTTTCTTTCTCTATGGGACATTGCCATATCAAGTTTCCAAGATAGCTGGAGGGGAAGGAAGCGGCTGCAAAGTCTTTCCAGGAGTATGTTCTTTACCTCTGTTAGCTGGTCTTAGCTCGTTCTCTCTCCTTTCAGTCCAGGGCCCTGGCCCAAGGGAGGGTGCTGCCTACCATAATCATGACAACCTCTCACAGCCATGCCCACAGGCATGTCTCTGGTTATTCTAGATGCTAACAGTCAGTGTTAACTATCTATCACACTGGGGCAGTGCTGGGGGCACATGGACTGTACATAGTTTATGAGGCAAGAACATACCAGGCTCCATGACATATGTTAAAGGTCTAATAGTGGATAGTATAGTTTTATTCTTTACCCAGTGAGCCTGCATTATAGTCTGCAAGAGAACTAAAGTGAAAATGTTGTTTTAAAAAGTAACCCTTCAGACTGTAAGGGTGGAATAGTCCTAGAGCACATTGGAAGGACATTGATACAACATTTGGTCATTTGAGGAAGTCTTCCCCAAAGAAGCAGTTGCTACGAACACATCTGAAGGATAAGTGAGACTAATCAGAGGATTCCATCTAAATGGCACAAACACACACACCAGACAGGAAGTCAGCATATAAAGAAAGCTTAAATATGAGAGTACATAGAGAAGCAAACTCCGAAATCAGCAAATGGAGTTCATCGGGCAGGAGAGGTATGAGGGGTGATTTTGGAGGAATAAGTAGAAATCAGACAGTGATAAATACTATAGTTGTGAAATTGAGTTTTGATTTTATCATGAAAAGAATGGCAAGGCTGAAAAATTTTAAGTAGACGCATACGTTTTCCTTTCAGCTTTAGATTTCATAACAGGCCCTGGAGCTGCAATATGAAATGGGTCAGAAAAGAAGAAAAGAGATCTTTGTCTATTTTTCCAGGAGGCGAGTACTAGAGATAGAGGAAAATAAATTAAAAGATGCAGAGCGTGGAATTTAACTTAGTTGATAGTTTTTCTTGTTGAGGGTTGGACTAGCATTCATGATGACTGCCATGTCTTTGGCAGACAGCTGATTAGCTGTAGTTACCAGGACACATAGTATAGAGAGCCAGCAGGCTCCAGATGGTGTACCTAGTCTATAACATACTTTCTGATTTAACATTGGGAAGTGATATGGTTATCGAAACTGTGAGCTTAAATTTCATGAAGGAATAGGAGATGATTATGTATAATTAATCAGTATATACATTGAGTGAAATTCCTTATGATATGTAGATCATTGAAAGTCTATACTATCTCAAACACATACAAATGCACAATTTTACTAATATTTTTTAGAAATGTATTGAGATGTATACTCATGACTTCAAGAAGTCAGCTTTTTCTTTTCAGTGTCAGTTGTATTTTGAGTTGCTAATCATCAAAAGCATGTAAATCCGCCCTGCTGTGTTCTTATTTGTCATCTGTGTGATTAGTAACTCCCAGAGCAGGTGTTCAATTATATTAACGTTTTATGCATGAAGGATATGAACTATGATTAGCTTTATTGTACAAAATAAATGTTTTATAGAGTAAATACATCATTCCTCAGTAAGGTGGCCTCTCCTCTTCCCAGCTTTTGATCGGCTTTGAATCAGGAACAGTTGTCTTATGGGACCTCAAGTCAAAGAAGGCTGACTACAGATACACATATGATGAGGTAACTGCAATGTTTATTCTCCTTAAAGATCATGTCATTGCTATAATTCACAGCAGCTTCTCTAAGAATTGAATTTTCAGTTTTAGCTGTGATTTGATGCTAGGCTAATTATAGAAGTTTTTCTAATTGCTTTAAAGCACATATTTTTTTCTATTAGTAACACAGTCACATCACCTCCCTTTCTGGAGGGTTAGAGTGCACAGTGGATTATTGGTATCAGTGAACCTTCTGATGAAATTCTCTCTGGGGAACAATGTCTTTACATTCACTGCTCATGTCATAGCTGCAGAGATGCTCATATGCTCCTTCTACAAAATGATCTGGCACTTTCAAGGACTATTGTTTTTTTCTAATATTTATCCTTGATTAGATTCGGGTTGCATATTCAGTAGTCATACCCCAAACAATACATGGGTTTTCTTTTACTTATTAAAAAACTATTTTAAATAACTTCTCAACACTGATCACATTTCATGGAAATGATTTCACTATAGTATATTTATAAAAGTAAGACCGATTTTAAGATTGAAGTTTTATAGTATCTAAAGTATACTTTGGAGCAATTTATCTTATTACTGTGTTTCAAATTTGGTAGAAATACTTTAATCAAAAATGTATTAAATGTTGGCATGTACAGTCTCTGTGCTCATCATCATGTAAATGTTTTTATCCAATGTGTATTAAAAATACTGTACAATTTTAGCTTAAATTTATAAGCACACACAGAACCCAAATAAGCAGACACTGAATTAATTGAAAGTGTTGACTGTGTATATATAATAGAACTTTTTTTAGTTTCGGTTGAATGCTTTCTTGCTGTGCTGTGCAATTCCAATCATTCAGCAGGGCACCTTTCAAAGTCAGTTAACCATTAAGAATGAGAAGTGCATCACCGTGACTCCAAAATAAGAAATTCAAAGCAAACTTCAGGAATTGGTTTTCTAAAAATAAGATTTTAGAAACGTCATAATTTAGAGGGGAAAATGGAGAATGAATACATGTCAGTCACATAAAATGCTTTCTGGATAGTGGATTAGAAGTGTAATATTTCAATCTAAAAGGATCTTCTCATGTGTCTGAAGAGATGACATAGCTGTTAAGGGTCTCCTTCCAGAACTGGAGAGATGGTCAAGAACACTGGAATCTTTTTAGAAGTCCAGGGTTTGATTACCAGCATCCACAACTGCTTCACAATTGTGTGTAACTCCCATTTCCAAAGGGTCCTATGTCCACTTCTGACCTGTTTGTCTGCACTAGGAACATTAATAGTTTACAGACATACATTCAGGCAAAACACTAACATAAATGAAATAAAATAATTTACGTGAAAAGAAAGTGGTTTCCTCAAGGCACCTCTATAATTATTCCAAGGTATGTTTTAATGTATTTTCTAGGAGTTTTTATTGATTTTAATTCTAAATATGTATTTTGAACATTAGAATAGATTTTTAGCTCATTAAAACAAGTTCTAATATCTCAGGGTAGCTAATTTATTCCATCAGACATTGTTTGTAATAACTTGGTAGTTCGTGTTTGGGTAGGGTTTATTCTGATAAGCCCTAATAACACTCCTTTCCTAAACTTGTCAGTAAATAGTTCATATGTCAATGTCATAGCTTCCTAATGCATGTGTAAGAAATACAGTATTGATGAAGAATTAAACAGTTTTAATATGAAATGTCTTATTTGTATTGTAAGAGAATTATCTTGAGAATGTAGTTAATACATTGACTGGCTTGGAAACTCTAAAAATGTATTAAAACCAATTCCCAAACAATTTATCACTAATGTGATAATAGAATTCTTTACCCTACTGTAGGCTATTCACTCTGTGGCTTGGCATCATGAAGGAAAACAATTTATTTGTAGTCATTCTGATGGTACTTTGACCATATGGAATGTACGGTCCCCTGCTAAACCTGTACAGACCATCACTCCTCATGGTAAGGACACCTCCATTTTAAAAACTACCCAAAATGTAATGACTGTTGTATGGCTTGTTTTTATTTTAATGAGTGAAGAATATAATGATTCTTTCATGGAATGAATATTGTAATATATTCTGAATATCATTTTGTCATTTGTCTAAAAGGCAGATCATGTAAGAGAATTTTACCTTTTGTCATCTTAAAATTGTCACAAGCTGTTGATGTGTATGTGACTATGTAGTTGAAACATCAGGGCCTCAACTGTAGGTAATGTTATACGTTTAAGAATGGTGTGTACTCCCCCTAGAGGAACACCTGACTCAGTCTCGATGTTGGGGAGAGAAAACTGGATCTACCAGGAATGGAGGCTGAACTGAGCAATATTGGAACCTTGGAACCTTGGGACCTCCTGCCCATGCTGGGGAGGAAATAGGGAGATGTGGAGAAGAGAGAGTGACCGGATGTGGTGGGAGGGGGAAGGGACCTTGAATAAGGATATACACAGATAGAAAATTGTGACTTCTTTATTCATAATAAAAAAGAATAAAGGAAAAAGAAAAAAAAAAGAATGGTGTGTGAGTGCTGAAGGTCATCCAGAGTTTGTTGATCCCAAGGGACTCAGCAAGCCCAAGTCGTCTTCCTGCAGTGTTTGCTACATCAAATGAACGTGATGCAGAGCAGTGTCTACAGTGTTTATAGTCTCTTGCCAGAAAAGTCACTAGCTGAACTTATTGCTACACAGTAAAGCAAAGAAGCTTTGATTTGTGGAGTTTTGGTCAAAGTTAGAAAACAAATAATATAAGTAAAGTGCACCATTTTCTTTTGGTACATGTGAAGAAATAGAATAGCTTTCCTTATATAGTATAGCAGTCTAAATGTAGATGGTACTAGTTTTACTGCATGTTTAATTTTATTTCTATAAAATATTCCATCTATAACTAAATTTTATAGAAAATAAATTGCTTTCATGAGTTTTGTGATGTCTTCCAATCACTGCTTAGCTACTGCTTGTAACCTATCAACACTAAATATTTATTACCAGCTGAATTCTACAGCAGACCCATATCCACTTCAGCACATTACAATAAAAAATAGGTCTTGTGTACTAAACAAGATACCATTTATTCTATATATAGTATATCTGTGGTATATAATTTTTAGAATATCAACCACTCATTCTGATAAAATAAAATTTAGCTCTTTTTTTTCTCATGCTATAACTTCTTTTCATTTTTAACCTAACAATTGGTAAATTATCTTAAACACACTTTACTTTAAAATTTTTGTACATTATTAGTTTTAGTCAGTTTTGAGTAGTTTAGGTGGTGGTAACCACCTGCACAATATAAACGGTGCATTAGAATGGGGTTTGGTGATACTGTGTCACATGTTAAAGTAGACATTATATGCTGCTGTAGGTTGAACCTAGCTCATTGTGCATGGTAGGGAAGCATTCTATCAACTGGACTGTGTTTCTAGCCCCCAGGTTAATACATTCTTGAAAGATGGATTCAGAAGACATAAGAAGACATCAGCCAAATGTGGGATTTTAAAGCACAAAGTCTGTGACCTTTGGGAAACCAGTTAGCATTTTTGAATTTCATTATTATCTATAACTAGAAATGATAATGAAACTTAATCCAGTTTCCTCATGCTGCTTTGAGAATTGAATTTGTTTATCCAACCAAATATTTATTGACTCAACTATATGATCATAAACTATATTACTGAGAGTACCTGGACATTATGATGTGCTGCGTGCATATATGATTCTATTAAACAGAGATTTTGGAATTATATTTATTCATTGAGATAGATTAATGTTCCCACAAGATATATTTTTGTTTGTTTTATGTGATAAGTTTTTGATACAAAAAGAATAACATAGTTAAAGAAGTTTGAGATTACTGAATTAAAGTTGATTTTTTCCCCCCATGGCATGACACAGAAGATGATTTTTGACTGTCTAAACAAGCTAAAGTAGTATCTCTTTTTATGGTAGTTCTTATGAAGATCAAAAATTATTTACCTGGCAGTTGGACAACCTTGAGTTTTGTTTCTGTGATATACATGAGAGCCTTTGTAAAGGGCCTAGAGAGTGGCTCATTAGATAAAACATTTATGTGACTTGCAAGTGTGAGGACCAAAGTTCAGATTTCTAAAATTCTTATAAAAGGCTAGGTTCACAATGACAGCCACTGTGAATTCAGCATTCCCAAGGCAGAGGCAGGGGATTTCCGGAGCTACATTGCTAGCTAAATTAGCAAGAATCATCAAGTGGAGAGCCATTAAGGAAGACATATGACATCAACATCAAGACTCCATGGATAAGTACACATACATGAGTACATGTACCCATGCATATATGAACATGAATATACCTACATACATGTATATAATGCATACACACACACACCTTGTGAAGATAATGTCTGTTCTCTGGGACTAAGTTTTATCAATTATAAAATCATAGAAATGAATGAGATGCATTACCACGTGTTTAACAGTATGTGGAAATTGAACAGACTTTTACTTCACAAATTTTCTGTTAATAGTAAATGCAGTCATTTGTCTGCAGACAGCACTTTGTGTGGTGAAGCTCTACTGCTCCTTTTGATTTGCTTTTCTGCTGTGACAGAAGATCTTTTATTTAGAAGAGAATGTTTAATAGTCCTTCCATGGCTGTACTTATCCTGAAACCATCATGCTGAAGTTATTTGCTGTATTACGGACCTCATATAGGTCTGCACTGTAGCTCTGGGCTGGAGTGATTTTTGTGATTCTCAGCTTTGCTAGAATCAGTTGACTCCCTAAGGAAATGGAGACACTAGATAGTCACAATCAGTAGATGTCTTTAATAGGAAATAATGTTTTAATTTTCTAGAGGTTTTAAATTTCTAGACCATATTCATCCATTCAATCAACAATTTTATCTATAGTACATGAAGAGGAGTTTTTACTCTGTTAAGGGTTACTGAATTAAAATTATATTAAAATTTACATACCCGAAAGACAGTATTATATATTAAGGATGAAACATACAAAAACATTTATTTATCTGCATATAATCTATCATAAGCCTAAAAACAAAACTATACCTGTTGTTTGCATAAAGCTTCCTCCTATTTTTTTTAAATGACTTTGCAGACCCCTGAATATGCCCAAATAAGACTGTTAGTTAAATTTAAAGAGTCAAAAAGGCAGAAGAAGGAATACCTGAAGGAATTTCGAAGCTTCCTATGTGCCAGCTCCCAAGGGCAGGCTTGTGCTAAGTTTCTGCCTGCAGCCATCCCATCTGGCTTTTAAAGCTCAAAAAAAAAAAAAAAAACTCTCAGAGATTCTCTTGGAGTGGTCAAGCCGGTGGTACCTGTCAGTGTTTGGAGCATACCCAGGGGAATTTGAACTTTCAACAGTACTTCATAAATTGTTTTCTTCTTGTCTGCTAAGAGTTAAAGCTCAAATACCGCAATATCTCTAGCTTCCTGCTTTAAATGAACTTTATTACTACACTAAGTAAACATGGTAAATTCTCCTAGTCTATTATTTTGGAATAGCATTATTAGCATGGGCAATGTATTTTTCTAATTAGTCAGTTAATTTTTTTAGAAAAGCACTTTCTTATTGAAATATAATTTGAGCTAGGTAACTTAAAATTTACTAAAAAATTTACTAATAACAGTATTAAGATTAGTAAGATAAATCAGACAAAACTAATTTAATATATTTTATTTAACCCTAAATATTCAAAATACTATTTTTTCATGTAATTAAATATGCAAAATTAAGTTATTTTTTATTTTTTCAGTGTGCAAAAATATTTGTTGTGTAACCAAACACACAGAATTGAAGTATTTCAATTTTTTTGAAATCTGGTATTTTATATTCACAGCACATTTGAATTTGGACTGACCACATATCAGGTGCCTAATAGCCACATACAATCAATGGCAATCATATTGGACATTGCTCCAAACTGAGGATGTATATGTAATACAACTGTTTCAGTTCATTATATTTAGCATAATTAGCAATTATAGACTAACTTTTTAAATGAACCTTTTACTCAACAGATGTTTATGAGGACCTCTATTCTCTTGTGGATGAATTATTAGAAATTTGTCAGTGTTGATAAACTCACAGTCAAGTACTTAATATGATTTATAAACTGATAACTGCAAAAATTTTAATAGTTGTTGATAAAAGCATGTATAATGATATGGCTATGTTTTTTAACTGAGTATCAATAGGAATAGTTCACAAATTCAGGATATTTAAGCTGGATCTTGAAGAAGAAGGGTATTACGAAATAGAAAAGAGAAGTTCAAGATTATTATCATGAGAATATATAAAGGAGCAAAAGCAGAGCATTACTGGAAATCAATACTTATCTACTGTGGGTACAGTTTTGACAAATATCAGGAATGAAAACAGCCATGGGTGATGAAGAGTATATATCAGAGTATAAGGAATAGTTTGAATTTTATGCCCAGGACTTAGTAAATAACTTTTCAGTGGCACCCATAGAATAGACACCCTAAAACACATGACTGTAATGGAATACTTCAGGACAACCCAGTAGGGCTGCTAACTAGTGAGTAGTTGTATTAACCATGAATAAAGATAGTTTCTATATTGGCAGGGGCAATGGGTATGCATGATGAATTCTGGAATAAATTCTCATTATAGCTGGATGACCAAAGAAGTTAAAGAAGCACAAGATTTTAAAAAATAAGAAGGGAAGATGTGGAGGGTTTTGTAATGTATTAAGTTGGTTTTTATAACTAACCAGATATTTTTAGTGGTCTGTCAAGGCAATGAGTTTAAACTCTGTAGAGTTTAAAGAACTAGCCTGTGTTTTTACTTAGGTAATATGACATCAAGTTATGAAATCTAGTGAGTCACTGGTGTTCCTTAGTTTATGTGTTCGTAATAAAATAAGAACAGTGATCTTTTATATTTGGTTTAAAAACTGATTAGAATTAGAGATAAATGTTAGAGTCAATACCATCATTTAAATTGCTCAAGTTGATAAAACATTACAATATGCATGAAGAATGATTTGTGTGTGAAAAAAACTTAATTTACAAAGAAATAAAAATAAAAGTTGTAAGACTGCATACTAAAATATAATCTAAGCAAATTCAGAAGACAAGGAGCAAGATAAGAGATAAAAGGGTCTTGTCCCTAGCCAGTTTTTATAATAGATATACAAGCTTTGTCTCCGAAAAAGCTCAGTAAATGCACTCCTGGCCAAAATACTGACGACAGTGAGCAACAGCCATGTCAGGCAGCTCATAGTCACTGAGACTGCAGTTTCAGGGCATCTGACAGCCTCTTATGGCCTCTGTGGACACCTGCCATGATGCTGCAGTTCTGTCCTTGTACATATGCCATTAGAATCAGTCCTTTTGAGTCTGCCCAATAAATGCTTAGAAATGCAGTTTCTGTACCTAAAGGCTAAACAGTTTAATTTATTTTTATTTCTAATAAATATCCTCAAACTCTGTTCCAGAAATATTATTTTTCATAAGTGAACAGAAGCTATCTGAGTCAGTCTGAGCTCTTCTTTATGGGGAATTTTATTTATATATTTATTTCTAGGGGTTCTGGAGTTTGAACACAAAATGTTGCCTTTGCAAGTGCCCTGCCTTTGAGCTAAACATCAAGCCCTGATTTCTGCTTTTTAATTTTTAGATCTCTTTATTTGTTCTAGACTTTGTTTAGATAGTCTATTTCTTCTTGAGTCAGTTTTAGTATTTAGCTTCCTAAGATTTCTTTATTTTCTTCTTAAGCATCTCATTTATTGGCATATAATTCTATAAACTGTTTTAGAGATTTTTAATTCTAGTTTTATAGATATGGCTGCGTTTGTGTGTGGATTTGTACTCATGAGTGAAGTACAGACAGAGGTCAAACAGGGTCCCCTGTAGCTGGAGTTAAAGCCCAACATGAGTACTGGGACCCGTATTCAGGTCCTCTGCAAGAGCAGTGCATGCTTCACCACAGGACCGCTTTTCAGCTTCCTTGTTTTGTAATTCTGTCTCTTGTGATTTGATCTTCCCTCTTACAATGGCTGAAGGTCAGAGTTAGTGTTTCACTCAAAGTATTGTCTGAATTTTTTAATTTTAATTATTGAGTAATATGTAGTTTAATTTTCACATATGTTTAGTATCTCCATTACTTTTGTCTTGCTACTAATTTCTAACTTAATTCTCTTTTAGTTGGAGACTTTTATCTTGAATAAATTTATCCTTTAAATACTATTAAGCTTTGTTCCATAGCCTAATGAGATCTGCTTTGAACATGTTTCTCATTTTTAAATGTTTGAAAAGGACATGTATTTTGCTTGTTAGTGGCGTACTTTATAGATTTCTGTTCATCTTCTACAGCTGAAGCTTCTGTTGTATCATAGATCTTCCATTCACTTATCCTGTATCCTCTAGAAATTGAGATATTAAATTCCTTTAGCTAGTGCTGTTGAACTATCTGGTTTTACTTTCTTTGCTTCAATTTTTGCTGCATATATTTTGGTGCCCTTTATAGTAAGTAGTATATATGTAAGTCTCCCTGAAGTGGGGTTAGCCCTTAGCATGATATTTAGCTCGACTGCTGGTGAAAGTCACAGACTTTCTGGAAAACCATATTCATATGTCCTTTACCTAGGATGTTATTTCAAAGAAATATTCAGGACTCGTTCAATACATATATACTAGGTACCTAATATGTACCAGAAAGTGTTGGACACCAGATAAAAAAACAGCACAACACACACCCATGCACACATACACACATGCACACACACACACTGACATATGCACGTGCACACACACACAGAGACACACGCACACACACATTCACACACATACTCACATACTCACACATGCACATAAACACTCATGCATACATGCACACTCAACACACACGCACATACATACACATGCACACACATACACACTCATACACATATACATATACACTGCCATACACACAGATACACACATACACACATACATAAAAACTCACAAACATAGATACACTCACAATCACACACATGCACACACTCAATCTCTGAACAACAAGCAAAAGAAGGAGCAAATGAAAGTGAAGAATGCAGTGGGGCTCTGGCACAAAGCTTGAGTTGTAAAAGAGGGTGTAAGTGTGTTGGGCTAAAAGTTTCTAAGGATCCTCAAGACCATTTCCAATTTCCATGATTTGTCAGAAGAAATGTAATGATAGTGAGAGTACTAATCTTTCTTCTTATTTTTTTTAGTACAATTTTTCATTTACTGCTGTGTTTTTTAAAAAAAAAAAGATTTATTTTTTTATTATATATTATGTACACAGTGTACAGAAGAGGGCACCAGATGTCATCATAGATGGTTGTGAGCCACCATGTGGTTGCTGAGAATTGAACTCAGGACCTCTGGAAGAACAGCCCGTGCTCTTAACCTCTGAGCCATCTCTCCAGCTCCTCTTTCTTCTTTTTTAAAAAAAAGGGGGAAGGGAGGATAAATATTTTCTGTTTCTGTCACAAGCCTCAATATTAGATAAAGAATAGCAATATTTTTAAAAGAAAAGCATTGAGAGCAATTGGTTGGTTTATAATCACTTTATCATAATAGATAAATGTGATTTTCTTTAGAAGAAAGACAGTGAATTTATTAACAATTTAATTTTCAGCCCATGGTACTTGGGAGAAAATGTGATAGATATTTATTGTTTTCAAACTGTGCTATTTTAAAATGTTTATTTCCTAGATAAGTTGAAATTCTATGTTGATCTTCTAGTAGCCACAGTTAACATTTAAAAAAACTACCATTTTCTCTTGCTAGGATTTAATCATATAAACATTAGGTTATTCAATTTATTTGCCTTTTTGACAGTATTTCACACAGTAATTTGATTTCATCTTTATAAAATGTATTATTTTCCACTAAACATTTCTTTCAAAATTATTTTAAAGCATTCATTGGTGGGTTTTATTATATTTCATTTCCATCTTATTAACTATGTATATATGATGTTAAGAGTTATTTTGTCTAAAATAGGATTTTGTTATATATATTTACTTTTTATAAATATTACTTTATAAATATTAATGTAAGAACTCAGAGTAATGTAGAATTTAATTCAGGAAAATATATTTTAGGAAAACAGTTAAAGGATGGGAAGAAACCAGAGCCCTGCAAGCCTATTCTCAAAGTGGAGTTCAAAACGACTAGATCTGGGTAAGAATCCTTCATTGCTGTGTTCATTGTTACAGGTGATGCTAATGGCGTTGGAGGCTGTACAGTGAATTTGGAAGCCCCACTTAAGCCTACCCCGTCTTAAGTTTTGTGCTTTCATAATTTAATAAGATACATAGTTAGGATAAATTACCTGAGGCTCTTCTGATTTAAGCAGTTGATTTCTACATCTTGGAAAGTAAATTATTTTTTATCCCAAACATAATTAATATATTCTATTGGTCCTTGAAAAACAGTAATGTTTATTTGCTAGATTGAAAAGTATGAAAAAGGTGACGAAGGGAAATAATTAAAATATAACAAAGCCTGCATGTGTTAACTAAGAGTCATATACCCAGAAATTAAATTTTATAATAGTTTACATTTACAGAAATAAATGCGACTAGTAAGTTTACCTTAAAAAGGTTGTCATTTGGGGCTGGAGAGATGGCTCAGCAGTTAGGAGCACTGACTGTTCTTCCTGAGGACCTGAGTTCAATTCCCAGCATCCACATGGCAGCTAACAACTGTCTGTAATTCTAAGATATGACACCCTTGCACAGTTATACATGCAGGCAAAACATCAATCCACATAAAATAAAAATAAATACTAAAAAAGATTGTCAGTTATATTTCAACACTGGTATTCATATGAAACAGTGGGAATTAGATGGTTCTCACAATCTAAATGCTTTAATTTTATATATCAAATCTGTACTGAATTTTATATATCAAATCTAGATATCTGCATATCTACATTTCTAAAGTATTTCTTTGAAAATTCTTCATCTCTTTAATTTTTAAAGGAAGAGCTTCTAAAAAATTTTTATTCTAGTTTTCATTGGTTGCCTTTACTAAACTAATCTAAAGGATGAGAATCTCTTAAATTGACTCAGAAAACTGTGAACTGAGGTCCAGAAATCAGATCTGATTCAATCTAAGGAAATTCAAATGCTGCTGGTTCATTTACATATTCCAGTTCATAAACATGGTTGGAGAACTGTTCTGCTTCCCTTTTATTTACTTACTTACTTACTTACTTACTTACTTATTTATTTATTTATTTTGAATAAAGTCTCATTTTTTATCTCTGTATCACCTTGTTCAAACTCCCTTCCCCCTCCCGCCCCGCCCAGTCACTCTCTCTTCTCCCCATCTCCTTATCTCCTCCCCAGCGGGGGCAGGGAGGTCCCAAGGTCTTCAGGTGGCTTAGTTCAGCATCCACTCCTGGCAGATCCACTTTCCTCATCCCAACATCAAGACTGGGTCAGGTGTTCCTCTGGAGGGAATGGGCTCCAAGGTGCTTCAGATCCCAAGCTGTTCAGTGGTTGTGGTTTGCAGCTTGGGTATGCTTTGCTTTTTGTTTAAAGTCCACTAATGAGTGAGTACATCCCCTGCTTATACTTCTGGGTTTGTGAGACCTCGCTCAGGAGGATATCCTCCAAATCCATCCATTTGCCTGCAAATTTTAGGATATCATTTTTTTCTTACTGCTAAGTAGTACTCCATTGTATAGATGTACCACAGTTTGTTAATCCATTCTTCAGTTGAGGGGCATCTAGGTTGTTTCCAGTTTCTTGCTATTACAAATAATGCTGCTGTGAACATAGTCGAGCTAATGCCTTTGGAGTGTGAATGTGCGTCTTTACGGTATACACCCAGAAATGGTATTGCTGGATCCTTGGGGAGATCTGTTTTTATTTTGTTTTCTGAGAAACCACCATACTGCATTCCAGAGTGACTGAACAAGCTTACACTCCCACCAATAACAGAGGAGTGTTCCCCTTGATCTGCAACCTCTCCAGCATAGGCTGTCATCTGTGTCTTTTATCTCAGCCAATCTGACAGGTGTCAGATGGTATCTCAAAGTTGTTTTGATTTGCCTTTCTCTGATGGATAAAGATGTTGAGCACTTTTTCAAGTGCCTTTCAGCCATTTGTAATTTTTCTGCTGAGAATTCCCTTTTTAGTTCTGAACCCCATTTTTTGATTGGGTTATTTAAGGTTTTGGGCTCTAGTTTCTTGGGTTCTCTATGTATTTTAATGATCAGTTCTCTGTCACTTGTAGGGTTGGTGAAAATCTTTTCCCATTCTGTAGGCTGTCATTTTGTCTTATTAACTGTGTCCTTGGCTTTACAGAAGCTTCTCAGCTTCAGGAGGTCCCACTTATTGATGTTGTTCTTAGTGTTTGTGCTACTGGTATTATATTTAGAAAGTGATCACCTGTGTCAATTCGTTGGGTGGCATTTCCCACTTTCTTCTCTGTCAAGTTCAATGTGGCTGAGTTTATGTTGAGGTCTTTGATCCACTTGGATCTGAGTTATGTGCAGAGTGATAGGTTTGAATCTATTTGCAAATCCTACACACTACTATCCAGTGATGCCAACACCATCTGTTAAAGATATTATCTTTTTTCCATTGAATATTTACCACCCTGAACATACCCGATCTCATCTGTTTCCCTTTCTAACTTGTCCTTCCAACTCAGTTTTGATCTGTTTTATTTATTTCTTCATCATTTCTAGCTTTCCTGTGAGATCTAGTAGTAACACACTTAGAGTTGATTCAGAGCAGATAAGTTGAATGAATTCCAGGAGGCAGAACATCTGTGTAATTGACCTTGGAAAACCTTACTATAGCATCTTTGGTGCAGACTTATTTGATTTCTTTTTGCTTGTGTGTTCTCATTTTTAAAAACCTGTACTATAGGTGACTGATGAATTTAGTGAAATGTCCAGGTACACACATAAACCTTTTTGCATTAGGAAACCCTTGGCCACCAATTAATTATCATTTGTCTCATTTGTTCTATTATAAAAGAATTAAAATCAGAAAAAAAAGAATAGCAACAGCATCAGTAATAGAAGATATAAAAAACGGGGAGGGGGACAGAAACCAGGAAAAATAAAGTCTATATTTATATGCATCATAAAGTGATTTTTTTAAATGTTATAGACAAAGGAGCAAGCCCGGGCCACTATCAAGTGCTTGGCATCTGCTGGTTCTCTGTCATGATGCTGCTGATGTCAAAGCCCCAAGTTTCTCAAGATGGCAGCTCTTCTCTCTTGACACAGATTTGAAATTAAAAATTTAAAAAGATGTTTGAACTATTTAATACAGTCAGCACGAATACTCACCTTTTAACACTTTCCTCAAATTTCTCATTTTACTCTGAATAGGAAATTCAGTATATTAAGTAAGTTTTTATTGTGCTGTGCTCCATGGCTTTCTTCTTTGATTACCTCTAAGCACTAAAACCAACCCCTGCCCATCTAGAGCAGCATCACTTGGGTTAGACCTAAGTGGTCTCCCACCTCTGCTGTTCTCCATGCTTAGTCAGGGTACCAGCTACGCTTTCTGCACCTGTTTTATTAATTTTAAAGTAGAAACCTTAATAAGGACCACTTCATAAAATTGTTAGAAAAAAATATAAGAATGCTATAGCATGCTCTTCACATAGCTACCTCATTTAATACTGTCTCCAAGTAACATTCAAACACTTTAGATAAACAGTCAAAGTGAAGTTTTTCTTTTATTTTGTTTTCCCCAAAACAAATGAAGAAATGGCAAGCCTGACTGACTTTATAAACTAAGAAACTAATATTTGTCTCTAACTTGAAGATACTCTCAGCTGAGAAACACTGCGATTTGCTGTAGTGATTAAAACCTATTTTTAGACATCAGATAATGGTGAGCCATTTGTGGTCTCTGAAAATAATTGTATCGGTTGTGACCATCTGTTTTTAATTTTAAAGAAGAGTAGGAAGTAACTTTGAGGGTCGACATTAATTTGTGATTCTCTGGTTGACTTTGTACATTTATATACTGAATCATGAAGAAAACTACACTTCTTAGAATGGGTCAGGGTAAGAAAAAGACAGAAAGCCTCTGATTAGGCTAAGTAATTGAAGCCTTGAATTGTCACTTTGTTCAAATCTAGTCATTCTATTTACTAATTTGGAAACTTTAGGCTTACAGTGTGACTTCACTTAGAGGAATGTCATACTGCTTGCTGGTTTCTAAAGTATTACTCATTTAAGGGGGATATCTGTGAGCTTCTTTTCTGCTATCTGGCTAGAAAGCTATCTGCTAGATTAATTGCTATATTTTGATATTAATGAAATATTTCACTTAGTAGCTATATAATATTTGCCCAAGATGAAATCTTCCCTTGGGCCTCCTTTTATCAATTTCAAAAATTACATTTTCCATCCCTCTCATATTCATACACTTTAAAGTTTACCTCTTTATCTGTTTCGTTTTTTTTTTTTTTACTTGCTGTTATAATTGGTAACAGACATTAACTTTTAATATACAAACTTATTTTTTAATCCCTTTGGAAAATTTATTGATTAAAGGTTTTTTCAAAATAGACAATTATTAAACTCTGGAGGTCCATGTAGCCAGTACTAACATGGACCAGACATAGTTTGACTACTAGAAAAGAGAAAGAATGACTCCTGTCAGATAGGAGTCCTTTAACTCAGTTCTCAAACACTGGCTTTGCACATGAGACAGCACCTTTAAAGTACAAAGGAAAAGTAGAGTTATCAGAATAAGGAAAAAGAGAAGAACCGGGGAACAAGAAAGGGACAGGAGACAGGTCATTCAAACCAAGGCACTTGTTTACATATGTGAGTATTATTTAGAGGCTGCAGAAATTTTTATCAGAGTATCAGGAAAGACTAAAAGACTGGAGAGGATAGTAGTTGTGATTACTTTATTAGCATCTTTTCAAACATTGGCCATAATGTGGAAACAGTAAGCTAATGAAAACACCATGGGCATCATTACATTGTTCATACACGTCACCTAGAATCTACAAAGAACTCTGAAAATTAAACATTATAAATGAAGTCCAGCTGGGGAGATGGCTAAACATTTTAAGGCACTGGCCACTAATTTTGGTGACCTTATTTTAGTTCCCAAGACCCACATGGTGGAAGGAGAAAGCCAATTCCCCCAATTAGTCCTCTGACTCCACATGCATGCCATGATACATATGCCCAAACATATAAATAAATGTACACATGAAATAGATAAATAAAAGTTTATTATAACATTGAAAATTTACATCTTTAAATCAAAAATGAGTATATAAATTAAATAGATACTTCTCAGAAGAAACATAAATGACCAAGAAATGTTGGAAAGAATAGTTACCATTTCTAGGCATCAGGAAATTATAATTCTGCTTTGAGTCTCCACCTTACCCCAGTCAGTGTGGCTATTACCAAGATATAGATGCTTACAGGGATGTGGGAAAGGGAGACCCTTGTATGCTTAATAGGAATATTATAAATAGAATATAAACTAGAAATCAATATCAAATACTCAATATATGCTACATTGGAATATATATCCAAAGAATGATAAGTCGATATACCACAGAGATAACTTGGACTAGGCACATACTTATAACCCTTAACTTGGGCAATAGAGACAGGAAGATCACTGCAGATATGAAGTCTTCCTTTTCTATGTACTGAGTTTCTGGCTAGTTGGGCTACACAGTGAAACCCTGTCTCTTGGCAAGACACAGACATTGCATTCTTGAACAGACATGTGCTATGGATGCCTCCATGTCTGCACAAGAGCAGATCTGTCAATAATCAAGCATGTATGGAGGAAGGATAAAGGGGCCTCCACATCCCATCAGTGAACTGCTGATTACTGATACATATAGGGAGACGAGTCATTGCCTTTAGTTGTATTGCTACTAGTTACCCCACCAGGGGCCAACTCAGTGCTCACACAGACAGTTAAACTAAGTCACAAACGAAAAGTAATGAATCTGGGAAATGGACTTATATAGATGATAAGAATGGGAGAGAGATAAGAGAGCATGGGGAAAAGAGTACTCAGAATATAATAATTTGTGTGTGAAGTTGTCAAGGAACAAAATTAAACACATATTTAACATAATTACACACCTATATTTATTACTCTAGCTCACAATAGGTTAATTATGAAAGCTGCCTAGAGATGAGTGAAATGTGGTGTTTAGACATAATGGAATTATATTTGACTATAAAGAATGGACTTATGGCAGAGTTAGATGGAAATGGAGATTATCATGGTATTTAAAATACAGATAATGGATAAAAGAAATGGATATTGAAACTACAAAGTCTAAATATGAAGATTTTGGACAAGAGTCATAGAATGAATCCAAAGTACAGACACAAAAAAGACATTCTTCTTAAATACTGTGGAGATTCTTGTGTGATATGTATCTCCAACAAAACAAAGCAAATTCTCTGTGCATTATATTGGCTACTTGTCACTCTGACAGAATATCTGATAAAAACAACTTGGAGGAAGCAGGGCTTATTTGGGTTCACGTTTAAGAGGTTATACAATTCATCATGGCAGGGGGCTTGACTGTGAGAGCAGCTCGGGCTAAGACAGCAGGAACAGAAAATCATGGTCATGTTTTGTACACCATCAGGAAGGAAGCAGAGGGATGGATGGTTGTGTTTTGCTCACTTCCTCGCTTTTATCCACTCCATGACCAGCATCTATAGAACGGTGCTGGCTATGGCCAGGGTGAGTTTCCTTACACACTTAAGCCTCACTACAAGCACCCGTCCAGCCACACCCAGAGGTTTTATTATCTCTTAGATGATTTTAAGCCTCATAAAGTTGGCAACCAAGATTAATGGGCTTCCCTAGAGACCAAATGTGTTACATAGAGATGAACAGAAGTGGAAGGATTCAAAGTAATATCTTTGATTTTCAAGCTGAAAAGGGCAGACTTGTGCCTGTTACATCAGTTAAGTGTTAATAGTTCCAACATTGTTCAAAAGTCTTTATTCAGAGTCTTCGTTGGGACTCAGAAAATTCTCTTGAGTCTAAAACAAAACAAAATTTCAGTATTTACAGTATACACCAGTACAGAGTAAACATCACTTCAAAAAGGAAGAATCAAGTGTGACTGTGGTCATTTATCGAAACCATAGCTCATGTTTATACACAAATATACTTACTATTACCATATAATCAGCAAAACAAATGTAAACATAACACAACTTTTTTGATGCAAAATATTTCCATCACACCATCCAGGTTAGATATTAATAATTTGTACTAGTGACTTTTGGGTTCTGTCAGAAATAGAATTGTGCTTTTCATTTGAAAGCAAGTATTGATGATTTAAAAGATCAGTAAGGCTTATAATTAATAATATAGATAATGGCATAAAACCGATGATGTAGATTTTATGTTTGATGTATGAATAATATAGTTTGAAGTGCTAGTTATGGGCCTGTCCTCTATCATCTCTGCTGAAGCCTAGTAGGGCAGCAAGTAGCTGTGTTGTAGAGTAACAGCAGGTAGCTTTCTGGTGTTCTGTATACTTATGGGCGGCTTTAGTATTTTTTAAGACAAAGAGTCATTTACTCCTTGCATCTAATTACTTGAGATTCTGTAGCTTTAGTGTGAGTGTTGGTCCTGGCCTAGGAATAGACATGTGGAGGCTCACTGGGAACTTCTGTTTCTTATGCCTTCTTTGCTATGCTGTGTGAGTTCAAGGAGTCATGCCTCAGGAAGGTAAGGAGAGCACAGGAGTTATTGTCAAAGTAACATTATTTTTTGATGGCACGTTCACAAAACTATTTCAAATTTATGTATATATCTGTAACCTAGCCAGGTCTAGAATACTAGAGATTACAGGAGGAAAATAGATAAGTTCTGGAAATGAACGATAGTAAATAGATAGAGATGTGGGGAAGGTTCTCAGGAACATGCAGGAGAAGACTGTCTGTGGGGAAGGAATGAGTCAAGAAAGGCTTTGAGGCAGTAGAAATGTTGGCAGGAACTAACCAAATAAAAAGAGTAACTCTTCAAATATCATATAAAGGCCACAGCCTGAGGAGTTGTGGCTTGAAAAGGTGATTGCTAATTCTATACACACTACTAGAGTGCACAGTGTGTTTGCAGAACTCAGAGCCCTGCTTCCTGTTACCATGAACACCTTGACTGTTATTGCTGCCCTTTGCTTTCTCAAGCTAAGCTATCTCCTTATCTTTGCAATGCTTATTTGTTTATTTTTATGTGTGTCTCAGGCTTTTGCCTGAATGCATATAAGTGCACCATATGTATGCAGTGTCCACAGAGGCCAGAAGGTTTTGGATCTTTTGGAACTGTAGTTATAGATGGTTTTAAGTTGCCACATGGGTGTTAGGAATTGAACCCAATTCCTCTGGAAGAGCAGCCAGTGTCCTTAACTTCAGAGTCACCTTCTGCATCTTCAGTAGTCATTTTTTATGGACAATATGTACCTCCTTCTCCCCACCAAACTAACTATTCTGTACAGCTGGTTTCTCTTCATCCTGGTAGCACCTCATCTGTAAGCACTATAGTGGCTTGCCTTGACATAGCCAGCCCATCTCTCCACCTTCTTCAGTACATGAACTGTGTGGCTAGAGTGGACGTGAGAGCACTTGTTTATCCCCCAAAGCACAAATATTCGAGTCAATGAATAGGTTATCATTGGACTGCAGTAGGTGAATCACTTATTTTCCATATAGCTTTTGGGATGGACAAAGCTGGTTCATTTAGTGAGGACAGCTTCTTACAGGAACACAGATTACCATAAACCTGCCTCAAGACTGGGTCAGAGAGGTTCATAAAATGAAGAAAGCATATACACCAAATGATATGCTTAGATTCTTAAATAAGTCCAGTCAAATTAGAAGACCTGCAAAGGGCTTAGGTAGCTTCTAAATGCAGGTCTGGTTGACATCCAATGCTATTAATTGAGACTGTACTAACATTCTTCTTCAAGTCATAGAATAAAATTATGTCACCTCTAGAACTTCTAACATCAGAAAGCCTAGCCTTTTCATTTAAGAAAGATCAAACCTTCACCTCCATAATTCATATATTACCTAGAAATAGTCTAGCTCATTAGAACTTTTAGAAGTCCAAATGCTAGGTACAACTTTCAAATTTTACAGATTTTGGCATGTAGAGTTAAATTCTTGGAACTTTTCGTTGCATATAGCTAATTTATTCTGGTAAAGTTTTAATATTTTCTCCATAAGCTTTGGGTATAATGAACTTACTGAAGTTTTGTAAGTTAGGTCCAAGTTTCCTGGTAGCCACACTACAAAGAGAGAAATAGCATGTAACATGAAAAGACTTTACTGCTGGGTTTAGCAAGCTAATAGTAACATAAAAATGACTTCATGTTCAGTCAGTTGGCATTCTCTTCAACTGTTCTTGTTTTGATTTTATTTACGTCATTCTTTTCCTTCAACTTTTAGGAGAGAAATAGGTTTTGCAAAGCTACAGAACAGCAACAACAACAACAACAAAATCACTTGCCTCATGAGGACAACTAATTGGCATAGTGTTATTTAAGCCTAAAGTGGTGGCTTGGCACAGTTGGTCATCATGGGTAGCTTTAGACATTATAATGCAGCTCATCTTTCCTCTGCTCATTTGTGAAATTGGCTGCATGTAAATTAATGCTTACCTGCTGTCCTTGAAATACTACTTATAAAACTACCAAGAGATCCCACTCTAGACATTTAAGAAATATTTATTAACCAATGAGCTCTTTAACCGTTTTCAGTTTAGTTGTAAGTTATAGTAGGGGCAAAGTTACAATGAGGTAAATTTGTTTTTATTCATTTTATGTGATAAGAAATACAAGAAAATTAATTAGTTTATGCTCACCCTGATTATAATACAGTGATTAGAATTTGGAACAATGAGTGTAGAAGTATAGTTTTACTCAAGGTAAAACTTGAGTTTTAGAATTTAGCCAAAAAAATAGTATTATTTAAACCATATTAACTAAGTCGAAATTGTAGGTAAAAACTAGTCATAAAGTATGTACTTTATTAATTCATTTGAAGGATAGTATAATGTTTTCCTAGTGTGGAGCGCACTGTTCAAGACGCAGCTTTAGGTAGCACAATGAGCAGCATAGAAAATGGCTCCGTGGAAGGTACATTTTGATGGGACAGACAATGGACAAGATAAAATCATTTTAAAATCATAAATACAATAGAAAATGAAGGAAACAAGAAAGGTAGGATGCCTGAGGATGTAATTTCACAGATTATCACTTATAGAAACATACACACATACATATGTACTTTTCATAAAATTTTCTATATTTTAAATAAAGTACCTCAGTATGAAAAAAATTATTATTTGTCGTAATACTTATATTCATTTATAAGGTATCTAACTAGCTTCTAATCTAACTAACTAAATCTCAATGAAATTTATTCTTGGCTCATGTAAGAATTATTTTCACTTTTTATTATTTATGTATGTATTTGGTATATACTCCAAAAGAAAAATATCACAGTAGACAATTGTAATGATTTGATGACCTTACCAGTTATAATAGATAATATTTACTTAGGGTTCACTGCGTTGTTATAGAATTGTCTGAGTATTAGGTATCTATCTGTATGTCTCCATGGCATAGACATGAAATCCAGCATGCAGGAGTTCAGATCAGAGATGTCAATGCTCATGCTTGAACTCCAGACCTGGCCCTGCTACTATTGCCTGTCATTATGTGCTACTTATGGTACATGTGAAGACTCAAAAATTCTACAAGTGTAAAAAAAGTAGGATGCCATCATGAAAAATAAATATACAGGCCTTAATGTAAACATTCTTTTCTTTAAAACTAAAGCATTATAAGTGAGGGACTGGAGGAGCAGATGAGCAAATTGGAGAGCATACTATTCTTGCAGAGTATACAAGTTTGGTTCTGATCACCCACATCAGGAAGCTTCCAACTCCAGCCCCAAGGAGTATGGCATCCTATTCTTGCCTCCTCAGAGACCTGCATTCATGTCCCACAGACATACCTTTAATAGAAAATAAAATATTTAAAGTATAAATGAAGAGATTTTTTTAGATCATGTAGAAAATTTTGAATGATTTGCATACCACATATTAAATAACTTCATACAAATAAGTATTAAATTAAGGCAATGATAAAGAAATATACCCATACTGGGATATATGAAAAGATATTTAGGTGCAGCTTTTAAAATTTAGGTCTAGATTCTATACTCTAGATAAGTCATATAGCTTTCATCGTGACCAAAATGGGGAGTGAGGACAGGCGCTCAGTGTTGGGGCACTGGAAACATAAGTATTAAAGAGGCAGCAGCAGCCCACTGATGGGATGGGAGTGAAGACTTTAAAAGCATATCCAGGAGTTTTCCTAGGAAACATCAAGGCCTATAGGAAGAATTTTTGACTTTTCCCAGTTGTTGAGGTTTATAGCTAGTTTGATACTTGATGGATCTGTGAAGAGGCAGAGGGTTCTGTACCACAGCTATCTGAAACCATAGCGTTTTCTGGGGGAATATTTGTTGAGAAGCCTTGTTAGGACTGAGGTAGAAATCACACAAAAACTTAGAGAAGGCTCCATGGCAGCTGTCCACAAGAAATAATGTAGGGCCCAGGAGGAGGTCAACGAGCCAAATGTGGATGGTGCTCATTTTTATTGTAGTTTAACCATCTTCAAACTAGGTTTGAGCTTCATCACATTAAGAATTCCACACAATTCTTCCCTTATGTGATAAATATTTTAGAAGGTACTGTAACTGAATAACCATATGATACAGCAAAAAAGTGTCCAATGCAATATTTGTAATTCATGCCTTCTTTTTTTTTTAACATGGATAAAAAAATGAGACTTTATTCAAAAATAAACAAAATAAAATTTTTTAAAAAAGGAAACTGGCAGGTATATTTTTAGAGCCATAATAAATGAATAAAGTGATTTAAAACACACACATACACAAAACAAAACAAAACTGTTGTTTTGACTGTAGAGGGGTTGCTTAGCAGAAATTTGTGGTGGCCATACTGCATCTATGAGCATTAGCTGTGACCGACTGTGCTTTCTTTATCTGTAGTTGATCCTAACCTGGCTTGAGAAGCTTTAGATTTTATTTTTTTATGTTTCATGTATATTAGAGAAAAGAGAAGTTTTATTACTGTATGGGGTTTTTTTTGTTATCTATTCTGAATGTTTTGCTTTTTTTATATAATGTTTGATATTGATTTTCAAAAAACAATAAAAAAGAAACTAAAACAAACAAACAAAAAAAGAAATTAGAACATCTTTTTTTATTATTATTTTTTTTTATTTCCAGGGAACCTTTTATCATTTTGTCAGGAGGGTTGTCATATGATACTGTGGGAAGAAGGCCTTGCTTAACGGTGATGCATGGGAAAAGCACAGCTGTGCTAGAAATGGACTATTCAATTGTGGATTTTCTCACACTCTGTGAAACCCCATACCCAAATGGTAAGGCTTAGTCTCCATAAATATTAATATTCAAGAAAGACAAATGTTGTCTCAAGTAGTTTCCATATGCTATTGTCCTAACGCTTTAAGGGAAGAATTCCTGCCGTCATTAATATTAAATATCTTTCAAAGACAGATGCTGCCCATTTTAGTATTTTAAGTTCTGTGAAGCAATAGTACAGCAGATTAGCTATTTCCCCAAAGAAATGGGGATGATATAGGTATGTGTGGATATATGAAGGACTTGGGCTATAACAGTCTAAAAATTCCAGAGTGGGTTCAAGTCATGGTTCTGGAATCTTAGGGACAAATTTTGGGTTTAAACCTCACACAGAATTATATCTTTGAAATAAAGCTGTCTTTGCCCTTAAAGGCCTTCATCTGATAGGTTTAGGCTGTCCAGCCATTCAAAGTAACTGCTTTGTTAAGTTTTCAATTGAATGTTTGTCATTTCTAAAAGATTCTGGGCTGGTACAGTTAGGCAATGAGGGACACCAAAGCATAGACAGGTTAACACAGAGAATGAATCCAAATGTGTATCTCTTCATTTCATTTGGATCATTGTGAAGTTTAAAGATGCAAATCATTTTGTAGTTATTACCCGATACATATTACCATTTGAAAGCAATAACAGACCTCTGCCACTTTATTCTGCAATTCCATAATAATTGAGGTTAAGTTTCAGTTTTGATGTCTTTGCCACACCTCTGAAATATGTAATATCACAGAAGTGAGGTTCTTGTCTTACTCATTTTTACAAATATGTAAGAATTTTGGGTAGATTATGTTGTACATTTATCTCATTCAAGACATAAATTATATGAGTTACCCTAGGCTCATCAGAATGCTGAACACTCAGAAATTGGAACAAGAAAAGGAAGTAAGACACGTCCATTATCATGTGGCTGCCCTCTTGTATCTGTAAAGCAACTGATCATGCATTGCTCTCATATTCCAGATTTTCAAGAACCATATGCTGTGGTTGTTCTTCTGGAAAAGGATTTAGTACTGATAGACCTTGCACAAAATGGGTAAGAACAGTGGGTGAGCAATTCCATTACTATGTGTGTGTGTGTGGGGGGGGTGTTAAAAATCTCACAAGATTTCTTTTATCACGTCATTAACCATTTCAGTCCATTGGAAACTTACATTTATATAAATGATCCCTTTTTAATGCTCCAGTTCACATTTCCATAACCTGAAATTTATAGAATATAATGAATCTCATAAATTTGTTTCTTTTTCCTTTTATTAAAATTAGATTTTTTTTTTCTTTACTTAATATATCCTGATTAGTTTTCCTTTTCTCTACACCTCACATTCTCCCCACCTCCCCTCCCATCCAGAGCTACCCCCTTTCTGTCTCTCATTAAAAAATAAAGTCCTCTAAGGGAAATAAAAAAATAAGGTAAAACAAAATGTAACACATCGGAATTGGACAAATTAACAGAGATGGCAGAAGAAACAGACCTACTATTCACATACTCAGGAATTTCATAAAAAAACACTAAATGGAAAGCCATATATTCACAAAAGATTTATCTATAGGATAAAAGGAGAAAAAAATTATAAATAAAATAAAAATTAAAAACAATTAGGTAAAGTTAATAAATACAAACCAAACAAAAACAAAAAAGGGAAAAGCCTGATACATCTTTATGATCAGGGAACCTCCAGAGATCCTGATGAGCTTGTTTCCTGCTGGCCATCAACTCATTTGCAGGTGGTTATAAGTGGAGATAATGGCTTCTGTGTTAGTGGTGGGGGGTGCATATGTCCATTTCTCCTGTCAGCTCTGGGACCTCATCTGGTACAGACCTATGCAGGTCCTGAATGCCTGTACCATCATGTGTGCATCAGTCATGTTGATATAGAGGGCCTTGTTTCCTTGGTGTCTTCCATCCCCTCTGAGTCTTGATTCTTTCTTCCTCTTCTTCCCTGGGGTTCCCTGAGATCTGAGGGAAGGGATCCAGTGGAAACAACCCATTTATAGTTGAGTTTTCCACAGTCTCTCACTCTCTGCATAATGTCAGCCTGTTGGTCTTTGTTTGTGTCCATCTGCTGCAGGAGGCAGCTTCTCTGATGATGGCTGAGCAAAGCACTGTGAGTGCAGCAGAATGTCAGTAGGAATCATTTTATTGCTACTTTTTTTTTTAAGACAAGTATTATTTGCTTTTACCTTAGGTCCTTGGTCTATCTAGTCTCTAGTCTTGGTCACCCAAGCGACATTGGGTATGCGTTCCATTTTCTTATAGTGGGCCTTAAGTCAAATCAGATTGTTGGTTATCCTCTCAAGCCTTGTGCCTAGCATATTTTATAGGCAAGATAGATTGTAGATCAAAAGTTTTGTGGCTGGGTTGGTGTTTTTGTTTGCCTTGTGGTAGTGTGAAGAGTACCTTCCTGTACAAAGACACTAGAACATAGGGGTGAAGGCTCTATGTAGGCACCAACTCAACTTCTCCATGTTTAATGAATTGTGATTTTCCTGTTACTGAACTCAAAGTTTCTAGAATTTCTTACATTTAAGCTTTATGTTCATATATGCTAAGACTATATACAGCAACGAGCTTGTCCACAATGACCCATCTCAGTTTATCTCTGATGAACCTTTTAGTCTCGCTCCTTCTATTCAGTCTGTTTGTGATGCCTTATGCAGATCCCTGCCAAATGGGTAGAAACCTACATCATGTCCTTATTACTCTAATTTAAAACCATGTTTTGCTCTTGTTGTTTTAGCTGCTCTGCCTGATAATTTAAGAAGACTGTGGTGTTATTTCTCAACTGCTCTCTTTTGCTCTCTTCCTAACTTCTCATAGCGACTTCACCTTGATGTTTCATGTCTTCTCTTATATAACTTTTGGCACCCAGAACCCTCCACTTGCTTCACTGTCGTTAGAATCCACACAGTTTTCACAACAGACTTTATGACTTTCCTAGACTCTGTACAGATAAATCTGATCTATAAATCCCCAAACCCCATCTCAGCTCTTTGTAACAACTTCTGATATTTGCTATATTTATCACTGATAAATGAAGGAAACCACAGTATTGTTGTAAAAGATTTCTGACCTAGTTTGGGCCAGAAGTCTGACCTACCCACAGTGGCTTTTTACCCCCCCCCACCACCAAATGACTCAGACACATATTAATTTTATACTGTTTGGCCTATGTCACAGGCACATTGCTAGCTAACTTCTTCATATTAATTAATCTATCTGGCCACATAGCCGTGGCCCATGGCTCGTACCTGTATTCCTACATGTTTCTTCTTTGGCAGCTGGATGGAGTCTGTCTGACTTCACCCTCCTTCTACCTGTCTCTCCTCTGATTCCTCCACCCACTTCTATGGTGTTCCACATAGGCCAAAACAGCTCCTTTATTTACAGAATGATATTCACTGCATACACAGAACAGTCACACCACACAGTATGACTTATTTTGTCTTGAAAAATAATCATTGAGCATAGCTTCCTTTGAGTTTATTCATTCATCATTCACAGTCTCCCTTGGTTTAAGGTGATTTTTGCCCCCAGGTACTATTTAACAGTGTCGGTGTAGACATTTTGTTAGATGGAATGCTACTGGCATCTAGTGGATAAAAGACAAATATACTTCAAACATCCACAATGCACAGGACACTTTTCCAAGTAAAGGCTTCTGCAAATGTGAACATTTCTAAGATTGAAAACCTAGTATATGTGAGTCGTGCTGTTTACCTGTTTTTTTAAGACAAAGCTGACTACATTTTAGCTTAGTTTCTGTTACTTGTAATTATTTGTAAGATTTTAATTTTATTTTTACAATAACAGATTATTTGAAAAATAATTCTGTATGACTATCTTAGAAAATATATTATTTATGTATTTTTCTTCATTTTCATCTATTAGGTAAGTTTTTTAATAATGGAATTTGTTGCATATGCTCTGTACTGAGATATGATTGAGGAAAGAAATACTGCTCAAATCACATGCTTTGTTTTTGCAGAACTGTCAGTTAAATATGTGAAATACTAGATCCTTAGAGCTAAGGAAAATATTTATTAGAAAGAGAAGAAAGCTGACTTTTATTACTATTCTTTTGTGTGTTTCAGCTTTTGTTTGGGGAATAAAGGTAGAAATGATTGGGCTCATTTAATAGTTTATAAGAGCTTTATCTTGAAATACCACTTATGTTTTAGTATTATTAGCAGTAGGCAAATTAATAAACATAATATATGAATAACCATTTTATACTTTGTAAGAGTCTCAGCTAGTTTTTAGGGGTTTTTTCATATATTTTAAAGTCACTAGTATCATTCTAAGCAACATTACTAGGTTTTTAGTTTTAAACACGTGACTATGTTTATATAGAGTCTTTAATTTTATGACTTAAAGCATTTTTTGCTTATCTTGATAAATTTATTACATAGCTGAAAAAGAAGGGGCCCTCATGGTTCATGTAGTGTGTCCAACTTCATATCTTAAAAACCATGAAAAGTAAAAATATAATTTAGATTATTACTGAACTAAAGCGTCTTAGCTTTTTGCCAGTGTGATATGCTACCTGAGAGAACATTTTGCAGAGAGGAAGTATTTGATTTTGTTCATTGTTTGAGAGGTTCTGGACCATTGCTGTGGGCAGACAATGGTGAGGGCAACATCTTACCTTTGCAGGAAGAAGGTTCTAGAGCAGAGTTGTTAGTCTACAACTTCCTGCAGCCGAGAGCAGGGAAGTGTGCTGATGCCAGCAGGTACCTCTTGTCCTTCCTCCCGGGGTGCCAGCCTTGTGAGATGGCACTAACTCATCAGAGTGAGTCTCTACCTTAAATAGTCCTCTCAGGAATGCCTTCAGATAGGCTCAGACATGTGCTCTGCTCTCTAGGCTCTCTGTTCAAGATATGGGTGTGATTAACCATCACACAAAACCACTTTCTGTTTAATATTGAGTGATGTATCACAGTGATAGAGGAAAAAGAGAACTGGAATTTATGTTAGCTGGAGCGGCAGAAGGGTGAGGTATTTGATACTGTGAGGCAGGTAGTTCATTGATTTCTCTCAGCAGTTTAAATTCTGCTTCTGCCACTCTCTAGCTGACACATTAAACTTTTGGTTTTTTTAGGAGAATGTATAAGTTGGGTGTGAGAAGCTCATGAGAGAGATATGTATGTAGTGTACAGTTTAGTGTATAGCAGTGATATAGGTGCAACCACTGCCTTTGTTTTTTATTGGTGATGAGAGAGCATTCTCTGCAGTAGAACTCTTCAATGTTCTTACATATTTATATAAAGTAAATCAATGTAATCTTAGAATGTATAGTAATATCATCTTTATGGTTGCATTAATCATTGTTTACAATGTGTTAATGTGTTTTTCTTTCTCTTATTGTTAAAGATACCCTATATTTGAGAATCCCTACCCTTTGAGTATCCATGAGTCCCCTGTTACATGTTGTGAATATTTTGCTGATTGTCCTGTGGACCTCATTCCTGCACTTTATTCTGTTGGAGCTAGACAGAAACGTCAGGGCTACAGCAAAAAGGTACCAAACATGAGTTCACTGTTTAATGTAATATATTATCTTAAATTTGTCACCTTGAAGTCTTGATAACATTGTTAACCTTTTAGGAAGTAAGTTTTAGAAGTAAATTATGTACATTCTCTTTATACCTACATAATATACCTATACATTGTATACTACATGTTTACTATATAGAAGATATATTTTCAAGTCATTTTTCAATTTTTTTTTAAATAGGAATGGCCCATCAATGGAGGTAATTGGGGCTTGGGTGCTCAAAGTTACCCAGAAATAATTATTACAGGGTAAGTAAAAGTATATTTTTGCCAATTAAATAAGTAATAGCTAATATACTTAATTATGACAGTTTGAATTTTGACTCATTTGGTAAGTAAAGCTTTCCTCTCTATTACAACATAATAAGATGTAAGTTATCACAAGAACTTGATGGCTAATAGAGATTTCTACCTTTTATTCATCTCTGTGTATGAGTTTGTTGACAAATATAACCAAGTTATTTTTTTCTTTTTTATCATATATTTTTCTCTTTTGTTTGTTCTAGGCATGCTGATGGGTCAGTGAAGTTCTGGGATGCTTCTGCAAGTGAGTGCTTTGAATATTTAACTGTTGGTCATGTTTCATTGCCATTGTTTCTATATATGATGCTTTAAATATTGGAATAAACCACATCAGATTTGAAAATACTAGATTATCAGCACCATTTATTGGCTTATTAAATATACTAGTTGAGAATTTTGAAGAATCCAAGTATTTTAATGTTATTAGTAAGCCAAATAATAATTCTCAACAGTGTTCCAATCTTTTCAATTCTCTTCAAAACTTCTCTTTAGAAGTCAAAAATAGACATGAAAATGTATTTCAGATTAGAAAATATACATTTCCAATTGTAAAGTACTATTACAAAAGATTCTGTTGCCCTTGTGAACAGATTTTGTGATTAGACAGTAGCAAATGAGGGAAGAAACACCCTTAATGACTGGAAGTATTTATAAATCCACTTACCTCACAAAGCTGGTGTTTTATAGGAATGTTTGATAATACTGGTAACTTTGGGGGAGAAAATATATATATAGGATGTCATTTTTGGGAATGAAATATGTTTTCCATATGTTTACAGCAAAGATTTTGCTCCAGTCTCCTTTTGTGGTGTTTCTTCAGGCTATCTAAATTCTTTATGATGGTGAAAATGTCTGAATATATAATATACTGGAAAATAGAAAAATGAAAAATGGTTTAGGTAAATATAGGCAGTTTTTCTTCCATAACATGATAATTAACCATTATATTTGGTTTTCAAAGATTTGATGGAATATTTTCATTTACAGATTTTTTCATATAATATTTTGACTGTATTCTCTCCCCCCCTCAGTTCTCCTTAATCCTTTCTATCTTCCAACCCATCCAACTTCATTCCCCCCCCCCAATTTTTTTTAAAAAAGAATAAAACTAAAACTAAAATCAATAGGACAAAAAGTACCAAAAAAAAAAAAAAAGGCATCCCCCCAACACACATACACACACAATGGAATCTATTTTTTATTGATCAATTATTTCTGGGCCTGGGTCCTACCCTGGACTGTGGTTGATATACCCAATGACACTTTTCTGGAAAATACTGATTTTCTCTTTCTCAGCATATAACAATTAGAAATAGCTTCCTGATGAGGGTTGGATTTTGTATCTACTTTCCCTTCTCCATGCTGGGACATTGTTGAACTTGTTCAGGTCTTGTGCATGCTGTCACAGTCTCTATGAACTCATATGTGCATCAGTACCTTGAGCCTTGAGAGGAAGGATTTGACAAAGACATCCCCTTTAGGGCAGAATGCCAATGTCTTTCACAGTTTACACACTTTCCAGTTGTGTGTCTCTCTATTAATTACCATCTATTGCAAGAACAAGCTTCTCTGATCAGCGATATATGATGCACTTATCTATGGGTTTAACAACATGTATTTATGAATCATTTTATTCCTATGTTACCTTACAGGAAAAATAGTAGTCCTTTTCCCTAGGGCCCGTGACCTAGCTAGTCTGAGGTTCTTGACCACTTTAGCATGTCTAGCATGGGTTCCATGCCATTGACAGGCCATAAGTCTGATTTTTAAAAAAAGAAATTGAATATTTTCAAACTATTTGTGCTACTATTGCACCAGTGTTCTCTGCAAGGGGGTCACAGAGTTTGTAGCTCAGTGATACTTCCTCTTCCTTGGAAGTTCTTTCCCCTCATTCTGGTCCCTTAATAGCTGCCTAACTTCTGTGGGAGTTTAGTTTGGTGCATGGTGATGGGTATGGATCTTCCACATGCTTTTCTTTCTTCTACATGAAACTATGTGCTTTGCCCAGCACTATTTGTTGAAGATGCTATCTTTTCTCCAGTGTACATCCTTGGCTTCTTTGTAAAAGTTCAGTTATCCATAGGTGTGTGACTTATATCTTGATCTTTAGTTCGATTTCTTGGTCAAAGTTTTTGGCTTTTATGCCAATATCATACTATTTTTGTTACTATATCTCTATAATACAATGTGAAATCAATGGGAATAACAATTTTTTTATTATTCCAAATTATTTTAAGCTAAGCATTGGTGGCACATGCCTTTAATCCTAGCACTTCTAAGGCAGAGGCACATATATTTCTGAGTTCAACACCAGCCTAGTCTACAAAATGAGTTCCAGGACAGCCAAGACTATATAGTAAGATCCTATCTAGAAAAAACAAACAACAACAACCCGCAAAACAGAATTATTTTAGTTTTCCTGGGCTTTTTATGTTTCCATGTAAAGTTGAAGATTGTTTTTGTTCCTTGTTTATTTATCGTTGTTTTGTTCAATTTCTGTGAAAAGTTATGTGGGAATTTTGATGGAGATTTGCATTGAATCTAGAGAGCTTTTGATAGGATGGCCATTTTCACAATATTAACCTTACTGATCCATGAACATAAGAGGTCTTTCTGTATCCTGGTATTGTCCTCAGTTTCTTTCTTCAGTGCAGTTTTAACTATTCAAGTTTTGTTTGGTTAGAGTTGATCAAAGTTTTTGTTTGTTTGGGGTTTGTTTTGAGGTGATTGTGGAAGGTACTGTTTTCCTATTTTCTGTCTCTGTCATTTGTGTATAGAAAAGCTCTGTGTGAGTGTGTGTGTGTGTGTGTGTGTGTGTGTGTGTGTGTGTGTTAATTTTGTATCTTGATACTTTGTTGAAAGTGTTTATCAGTTATTAGAAGTTTCCTGGTGGAGTCTTTAATATATAAAATAATATCATCTGCAAATAAAGAGAGCTTGACTCTCTCTTTTCTGGTCATATCCTTTGGAAGATCTCCTTCAGTTTCCCTACTGCTTTAGCAAGACTTCAAGTATTATATTGAATAGCTGTGGAAAGAATATTCTTGTCTTAATTCTGATTTTAGTGGAATTGCTTTGAGTTTTTCTCCATGTTGGATGATGTTGGCTGTAGGCTAGCTGTAAATTGACTTTATTGTGTTGAGGTTTGTTTCTTGAATCCTAAGTCTCTCCAGGACTTTTATCATGAAAGGTTTTGTCAAAGACCTTATCTACATCTAATGAGATGATTGTGTGGTTTTGTCTTTTAATCTGTTCTCTGGTGGATTACTTTTTAGTCTATGTTGAACCACCTCTGCATCTCTGGAATGAAACCAGTTTGTTCATGATGGATAATCTGTTTTTGATGTGCTCTATTCAGTTTCCGTATATTTTATTGAAATTTTCTAAATGTATATTTATAAGGGGTATTGGTCTTTAATTTTCTTCTCTGTTGTTGGGTCTTTGTGTGGTTTTGGTATGAGAGTAAATATGGCTTTCTAAAACAGACTAGGGGAGTATTTCTTCTGTATCTATTAGGTGGGATAATCTGAGGTGTAGTGGTATCCATTCTTCTTGAAGGTTAATAGAATGATACACTGAATCCATCTGTTTCCAGGCTCTTTTGCTTGAGGATATTTTAATTACTGCTTCAGTTTATCTCTGGATTCTGGGTCTGTTTAAATCATTTGTTTTATTTCAATTTTAGTAGATCATATATACCTAGAAATTCATTCAGTTCTTTTAGGTTTCCTAGCTAGGTAGAGTACAGAATTTTAATTTATGTCCTTATGATTCTCTAAATTTCCTCAGTGATGTCTCCATTTTGGTATCTAATTTTACTAATTTGAATCTTCTCTCTGTGTCTTTTGATTAATTTATCTAGAAGTTTGTTGATTTTTCTCAAAGAGCCCAGTCTTTGTTTCCTTGATTGTTTGTATTGTGCTTGTTTGTTTCTATTTCATTGATTTCTCCCTGAGTTTGATAATTTATTTTTTTGCCATCTGAGTACTGTTCTTTCTGGTTTTTAGAGCTTTTGAGTGTGTCATAAGTCAGTTATTATTATGCAGTTTCTGTAGGTTGTTGGTGTAGTGCGTAGTACTTGCCGTCTTAGTGTTATGAATGTGCTTCTTAGAACCTGTGCCATTGTTCCCATAAGCTTGGATAGGTTGGGTTTTTACATTGTTCAACTATGAAATGTTTTTAATTTTCTACTTTATTTCTTTCTTGACCCAGTTTTCACTCAGTAATAAATTGTTACATTTTCATGAGCTTTTATACACCCTTCCATTTTGTTGTTGGTACTATGTAGCTGTAATAATCTGTGGTGCTCAAGTAGAATTCAAGTGCTATTTTAGTTTTCCTATATCTGTTAAGACTTGCTTTGTGTCCTAATATATGGCTAACTTTGGAGAAAATGTCCATGGGCTACTGAGAAGAAAATATATTCTTTAGTGATTGAATAAGTGTTCTTAAGGTGTCTGTTGGGTCCAATTGATTTCTAACAACAGTTAGCTCCATATTTCTCTGCTTAATTCTTGTCTCTTGGCAAGAGTGGGATATTGAAGTCATCTGCTATCTCTTTACGAGGATCAGTATGTTTTTGTTATCTATAGTGGTGTTTCTGAACTTGGGGCTGGTATATAAGTATTTAGAATTGCAGTATATCTTAGTAGATTTCTTCTTTAATTCATAGGTAGTGTTCTTCCCTATCTCTACTGACTTTTTGTTGTTATTGTTTAAATTTTTATTTGGTCAGGTGTTTAATGACTACACCAGCTTGCTTTTTAAGTCCATTTTCCCAGAATACCTCTATCTTTTATAGTAAGTTGATATCTGTCCTTAATGAGGAGGTATATTTTTTTAATACATCAGAAAGATGGATCATGTTCTCTAATCCAGTCCCTTTAGTCTATATCTTTTTATTGGGGGAATTTAGATCATTAATGCTGAGACTTGTTAGTGATTTATAATTTCCTGTTACTTTGTTGTGATGCTATCAGTGGTTTTTGCCCCTTTTAGATGAGCTGTTCTAGGATTGCTTATTCCTTGTGTCCTCTCAAATCCAGTTAGCCTCTTTGGACTGGAGTATTTTTTGCAATGCCTTCTGCAGAGCTGGATTGATGAGCAACCATTGCTAAAATTGTGAAATGCTTTTCTTTCCCCATCAATGGTGATTGATAGTTTTGGTGGGTATGATAGTCTGGTATGTGTAGTCTTTCAGAGCTTATGCAAAGTCTTTTTAGGCCTTTCTGATTTTCAGAGTCTCCATTGAGAGGTCAGGTGTTATACCCACGTGCCTATCTTTATGTTACTTGCTTTTTTCCATTAATTTTTTAAATATTCTTTCTTCATTCTATACATTTATTATTTTGATTATTATGTGTTGTGGGAATTTCTTTTCTGGCACTTGTCTATTTTATATTTGATAGGCTCTTTTTACCTTGATAGGTACCTCTTTCTTTAGATTGGGTAACTTCTATGAGTTTGCTAAAAATATTTTCAATGTCTTTGAACTGAATGTCTTCTCCTATAACTATTCCAATTTTTTTTTTTTTTGGTTGGGATTTTTTTTCATGATGTTCCAGATTACCTGGATGTTCTGTTCATAATTTTTTTCTTGTTTCTTTTTCTTTAATTTATTTAAAAAAAATAGGTCATTTTTTTCCATGTATCCCCCTGCTTGCTCATCCTTCCCTACTCCCAATTCCTCCCAGTCGGCCTTCAGCCTCCCCCAACCTCATCCCCTGATCCAATCCCCTCTCCATAAAAGGGCAAGAAGTCCCAAGGTGTGTTAGCTTACCATGGTGCATCCACTCCAGGCAGGTCCCATTTTCCCAATATCAAGACTGAGTTAGGCGCTCCTCTCAGGGAATGGGCTCCAAGGTGCCAGCCCATTTACAAGAACACAGTCTGATCCCACCCCTCAAGGTTCCATATGCTGCCCATGTCAATAGAGAGTTGTCTATCTTTGGAGGCCCTAGCTCCTTTTTCCGTGGTTCCCCAGTGGCTGTTCTTGATTCAGTGAGCTCCTCAGAGCTCCGGCCAGCCATCTCTGTGGGACTCCTCCTCACAATCCCTGTCCCCTTGCTCTGGATGTGGATACCTGCTCTTGCCTTCTTTGGGTCCTTTACTACTCCTTGCTTACTGCTGCCCACTCTGTGCTCTAGCCAGATGTAGCTCTTGTGAGGTTCCTAATTCCAGCAAAGTATGGAGACTGTGGGTCCCTGGTAGAGAATGATTTATGTGCTGGCAGGCAATCACAAAAAAAAAAAAAAAATGGAGATGAGAAAGGGGTGGCAGAAAAGAATTAGCAATTTTTGGTTTTCAACTAAAACTTGTAATATATTTTCTTCTAGTAACTCTACAAGTACTGTATAAATTAAAAACATCTAAAGTGTTTGAAAAGTCAAGAAACAAAGATGACAGACCAAACACCGACATTGTAGATGAAGATCCATATGCCATCCAGATTATTTCCTGGTGCCCAGAGAGTAGAATGCTGTGCATAGCTGGAGTGTCAGCGCATGTCATCATTTATAGATTCAGCAAGCAGGATGTGGTCACAGAAGTCATTCCGGTAACCACCCCTTAACTATTCTACTTGTCTGTTGTCTGATACTTTTAAGTTTTTAAAAATTATTTACTAAAGAGTCTGCAATTGCTTTTGCATAAAAATTTGAAAGCACTTTAGTATTTATATCATCACCTATTTTTGTGAAAATAGTACCTTTCCATGTATTTTAATGAACTATTTGAATCTTTAAGCATATTATGTCTTTTGTTTAAGGAATATCAACTTATTTGTATTACATACATTATAAAACCATGATACGTATATGTGCTCATGTGTGAACTCCCTCTCATGCACACAAGTTTTTAAAAGTTAAGTCAAAACTCTTACTTTTCTTTTATCTCTAGAAATATAGCATTTTTATTACTTTTAAAAATACTCTTTATGGTACATTATGATACAAGAGTTTTAATGAATAGGAATAGGTAAACAGCCATTCTTTTATGACAGATGCTTGAAGTTCGACTGTTATATGAAATAAATGATGTGGAAACGCCAGAGGGTGAGCAGCCGCCACCTTTGTCCACCCCTGTGGGCAGCTCCAACCCTCAGCCCATTCCTCCTCAGTCTCATCCATCCACCAGTAGCAGCTCATCCGATGGGCTTCGTGATAATGTACCTTGTTTAAAGTAAGTCGCAAAACATTAGGTCTGTTTTACATGTTATCTCTTAATTTAGAAAAGTAATAATCATTAATACACCTATGATGGCATTTTCTTGTAAGAATGGGTATTCCTGTGTTTGGCTGTGGTTAACTGAGCTTGTGTCTTTATGGTATAAGAAGAATGGTAAGTCTATAGTGATACACCTAATGTTACCAAGGTTCAAGATAATGAGGTATGATGTCTCACTACACCTTCACATAAAGCCATGGCTTCATTCTGGACTTAGAATATGGTTTACTTTCATTCTCTTTTCTGAACTCTGAAACTTATCCTTCTTTTCATCTTTGCTTTGGATTCAATGTTCTTATTTTATTTTTTCCTGAATCTTAGCATCACTTTATCTTTACATAAAAGACTTTATTTTGTATCATTTTAAGACCATACTAATTTATGATGGAATAAATTGGGTACATTTTTTGTTTTTATTTTTCTTTTTTTTTTTTTTTTTTTTTTTTTTT